>SZWC01009623.1:35655-47806 GCA_023375785.1 Penium margaritaceum
ATAGCAGAGGGAGAGAGAGAGAGTAAGAGATAGAGAGAGAGAGAGAGAGAGAGAGAGAGAGAGGAGGGAGGGCAGAGAGAGAGACCCGAGAGCGAGAGCTCTCGGGTTTAGGAGGGGGCGCGACACTTAGTCGCGAAGGCGGGCGGGGGCTCTCGAGAGCTATGAGGGGCGGGGCTCTCAAGAGCTGTGAGGAGGGGGGGATCGAGACCAGCGAAGTTAGAACATTTTTGGAAAGAAGTGAATGAACGAGGGCGAGGACCGCCCCCTACCGGGTCGGCCTCGCCCAGCTGCTGACATCAGCAGACTGGAGCATGTTCCACGGCGCAACATGCTCCAGTGAGGGCATTCGTATGCCCATGCATGGGGCGAGAGGGGCCTTTTGCTCCTTTTCAAGGAGGGAGCGAAAGGCCCCCTCCTGTTGCGCGTGGGTGCGCCACCTGAGTAATGCGCAGATCCGAGGAGTTGCGCAGGCTCCCAGCAGCCACATTTGCGAGGGGCACACGTGCAGGGGTCAGGTAGGTGAGACAAACCCGGCTAGTCTGGGTTGTAGCAGTAGAGAATTAACTACTTGAATACCATCAAGAAGGTATTTATGCATAGTTTTATGTTTGTTTCTTGTTCTCTCTCTAAAATCATGCCTAAGGATGTGTGCATCTTTCCTAGCCAAATTCTCATGCTTTTCATGGATGACGGTGTGACTACTACATATGTCAATGATGTCAAGTCAGTAGCATAACTGTTAAAACTTTGTAGAAACTTCTCATGATATCAAAGAGGGAAATCCTCAATTAAGTGTGTGGAAAAAACGGAGTACCACTGGAATTAATCAGTGATGAATACGGCCGTAGTCTTGAGAGGGCCCACCTTGCAATGCCATGATTGGCAGCTTCAACATTGAAACACAGTACACATAATGCAACAATGGGATGTTGTTGCCTACCTCGACTTATAGTAGTAAGACATCACATCCTAATTCAACTTACCGGAGCAATAGTGATGGCCAGGCCCGGAGTCAAAGGAACACTAATCAATAGCAACAACAACAACAACAACAACAACAACAACAACAACAACAACAACAACAACAACAACAACAACAAAAAATAACAGAAATGATAGCAAAAACAATGGTGAAAACTGCTACCTACATTCAGCAGCAGTTGTGGACGGTAGAGGTACCTATCTTTCTAGCCATGGAAAGCTTTGGAAGCGCCAGTTATAGTCGCACTGGAGGCCGACAACAGCAACCGTAGCAGCAAAAGCAATCGCTGCTTGTGTGGCCATAGGTAGGAACAAGAAGAAATGCTATTATCACAGACACAGTTTTAACTGTAGCAGGAACCAGTAATGCACAAGCATCATTGCACCAGGAAATCAATACGCGCATAACTGTGTCGCAGCAAAAGCAACCACGGTGGGCAGCGGCAATAGTTGTATAGCTGTTACAGCTATGACAAAGTTTGCTTGCTGAGCTGCACAGCACATGCAACCGCAATGCTTACTTCCGCAGTCATGTTTGTACAATTGCAACATCCGCTGCTCAAACTTCAGTCTGGGCCTCACCAGTCAACAACGTCTGTATCAAAACGTGCAACAACAGAGTATTACCTCTCGACCCAAAGAGAAAGGAAAAATGGAAGAAAAATGAATATAACAAGAAGGAAAGGTGGAGAAGAAAGGTGAGGATACTACAAATGTATACCCAATTAACACATTCCATGGTCCGTATTCCTAATGACGAGAGGAGACTCCATGCTGGCATCAGGTTGCAGGTTGCTCACTCTTCATTTTTTACCGGAAGCTCAATTATGCGATTTTGCTACTTCTAGATAAATGCAGTCGGGTCACTCACAAATTTTCATGGTCGCCTCAAAGTTAGCAACAACGAATGCATCCCATCCCACAATGGGGACGGGTGAGGAGCCCTTTGGTATTGCAGATTCCATTACATCGATGGTGAAATTTTCATCAAGCCCACACACAAAGGCAATAGACGAACTTTGCAAGAGAAAGGTAGAGTAAGAAGCTTTGCACTTGTAGATCAAGTGTGTGCTAAACCCGTGAGCTCTGCACTAGCTTTGATCGTTGGCAGATGTCAAAGGAGTGCTCCATTATATCCTACATGCAACACGTAAAGACTGCAATAGGACATAAGTCGAGACAGTTTATAAGGACAGTGAGGGAGGTGGTACACTAGGGAAATTTTACAATGAGAAACATTTACTCAAGTGGCGCCTTTGTGAGCTGGAGCTCACAAAGGACATGTATGTCTTCTGCCTAGGACACACACAATGTGTTTTTGGTACACTAACGTCAAAAAGACTGATCATCCTATCAGAATTGTGCTACCATAGAAGCAGCAGTCGCTACTATCTCTACACCCCCTTCTCCTTTGCCTGTGAGTGTTCCTAGCACACCTGCTAATAGTGTCACTCCAAGGAAGAAGAAAGGGAGAGGACACAGCAAGGCCAAAAAGGGAACATGATTTTTTAGTAACAGAGGCAAGCAGATGGTCTGATAGAATTTTTGGGATAACTATTCTACAACATGTAGGCCCATGCTAGACGACACATGAGCTATGGTGGTGATTGGGAGATTTGCATTGCCAAGATTTGGCAAAGTACGGCACGCGTACATTAAGAAACAAGGGAGTGAGTGCAATGAGCCGCACAGTGGGCTTCTGTACTAGAGACTGGCGACTAGCCTACTTGTCTCCTCAAGCACCGGGACATGTCATCGAGTGCTCTGGTTGTGAATGTCAAGAAAATACAAAATATGCCTAAAACATGTCCAAACTCCATGGTAGGATGCTAGCATCACCGATAAACAAGATTTTGGCAATTTTGGCCTCCCAAGACGTTGAAACATGTCACGAGGAAAGGTATGGTTAATTGGGATTATTTAGTACACAGTCATATAGATTCATACTTCTGACATGGAGTGTACCTATGTGCTCAGTCTGTGGGAGAAGCATGTATGGATATGGGTACTACATGTACATTGGTGTACAATTTCTTGCTGAAGATGTGCAAGTAAATGTTGGAGGAGGGGGTTCCATATGGTAAGTGTATGGGATGAGTGTGTGGGGAGATGGGTGTTAAATGTATACTAGTGTATGAAGTTGTGATTCAGATGTGTAAGGTAATGGGGAGGGATTTTATGTGGTGAGTGTATGGAGAGAGTGTATGTGGAGATGGGTACTAAGTGTACACGAGTGTACAATGCTATGATTCGCATTTTGAAATGAATATGGGGGGCAGAGGAGGGGTTCTATACACTGAATGCATGGGGGAAGTGTTTGAGGTGATGGGTGCTAAATGTGCACTAGTGTATTTTTTGTGATCCAGATGTGCAAGTAAATGTGGGCAGAGGGAAAATTGTATGTGGTGAGTCTATGGGGGGAGTGTATGTGGAGATGGGTGCAAAATGTACAATGTTGTATAACATTGTGATTCATATGTGTATTTGAATGTGGGAGATGGGGGAAGGGAGGGTGGGTTCTATGTGGTGAGTGTATTAGGTTGTTATGTATTACTGAGAGATGGGTGCTAAGTGTACTGTAACGCAAAATGCTGTGATTTAGATGTGCAAGTGAATGTGGAGGGAAGGAGGGGGGGACGGGGGAAGAGGAGGGAGAAGTATATGGTGAGTGTATAGGGGAGTGTGTGGGGAGATGGGTGTTGAATGCACACTAGTGTAAAATGCTATGACTTAGATGTACATGTGAATGTAGGAGGGAGGGTGTGGGTGTGGATATATGTGGTAAGTGTATAATGGGATTTTATGTGGACATGGTGCTAAAATGTACACTAGTGTATCCTATGGAATGGATATGTAAGTCAACGTAGGGGGAGGAAGGGGGAGTTGTATGTGGTGAGTGTATTCGAGGAGTGAATAAGGAGATGGGTACTAAGTATAAACTAGTGTATAATGATGTCAATCACATGTGCAAGTGAATATGGGGGACAGGAAGGGGGGTTATACGGTGAGTGCATGGGACGAGTGTATAGGGTGATGGGTGCTAAATGTACACTAGTGCATAGCTTCATGATTTAGATTAAGTATATGTGGGAGGAGGAGGGGTATGTGGTTAATGTATGGAGGGAGTGTATGTGAAGATGGGTGCTAAATACACACTAAGGTAAATTGTTGTGATTGAGATGTACAAGTGATTACGGGAGAGGGGAGGGGAAGTGAAAAAGGGGGCATTTGGTGAGTGTATGGAGGGAGTGTATGGGGAGATGGGTGCTGAATTTAAACTAGTGTATTTTGTGATTCAAATTTTCAAGTGCAAGTGTGGGGAGGGGGTGAGGGGGACGATGTATCTTATGAGTGTATGGAGGATGCTGGTGAAGTGATGTAGTTTCTGGGAAGGTGCCTTTTTGTGTATGTGGGGTATGTGTTTTTCTTGCAAGCTCCTATAAACTCACCAAATTCCACCCCTCCTCCCTTCACTTCCCCACCCTCTTCCCACATTCACTTAAGCATGTGAATCTCATCTTTATCCACTAATGTACATTTAGCACCCAACTCCATGTACACTCCCTCCATGCCCTCATCACATACACCCCCCTCCCACTCACCCCACATTCACTTACACATCCAAATTATGGCATTAAACACTAGTGTGCATCTAGCACCCATCACCCCATACAATCCTCCCATACACTCACCACATAGAACCCCCCCCCCTTCCCTCGACATGCCCCCCACATCCACTTGCACATGTGAATCATAGCATTATACACTAGTGTATTAGAGGGAGTGTCTGGGGAGATGGGTACTAAATGTACACTAGTGTAAGATATAGCAATTCACAAGTGCAAGTGAACATAGGATACGGGCAGGGAGGGGCGAGTTTCATATGGTGAGTGTATGGAGCTGGAAACTGTTCTAGTGCACAGGTTGGGGTTAGCTGTGTTGTCGATGCAGCATGCGGGCTTCCACACTCGTTGCTTAGTCTGCTTCCCCCTTAATTTGCCGCTCTAGATTCTAGTCTGAGTGATGTGGGTTTGTTACTCAGAGACACGTGTGCCAATGTAAGCGCGAGAAAGCAGCTTAAAACTGGAAATCACTGATTAAGAACTGAGAATGCGACACAATAGGAGACCCCTCCAAGAACTAGCCTCCCCTTGCTCCGTAGAACTCGTTACTCAATTCACCCCCCAATCAGAAAATAGCTATGTTTTCAGTCAGGTATGTTTTCTTGGTGAGCCCTGCCAGACGGCCGACAGCCCAAAACTCGGGCGTCGTCTGTTTTGCTTGAAAACTGGAGAATACTATGATATGCACACTGCAAACACAGCCGTGCGGTCAGAATTAGCTAGAAAAATAGCAGTCAAGAGTTATAGCCGCCTAAACCCTGGCGGCGTCTACTCTCGTCCCCGTTACCAACAGTGCCCGAAACTCATGAAACTTGGACCCTATGCATGATACAGTGCTACGAATGTAACAGTGCAGTTAAATACAGCAATGAACGCGTGTAGACAGCAAAAGCAGCGACAGAGACTGCCGGCGGCACGACTGCCGAGGAGGTTTGCCGATAGAGCTGAGCACGTAGAAGAGAGGAGGAGGCTCCATCAAAATGCAAGTGGGCCTCATCGTGCGTCGTCTCCACCAGACGACACTCTAGCAGTGTCGCGTCTCAATCATCTGCACGCGGATGTACACAAGCCGGGAGGATATAACAGAGTACAATGAGAGATGCGTGAAAGCATACATATGGGAGGGGGGTGTGTTGAAATGGGTAATAAATGTACACTAGTGTATAATGTTCTGAATAAGATGTGCAAGTGTATAAAAGGGAGGAGGAGGGGAGGTTGCATGTGATGAGTGTATGCAGAGAGTGTACATGGAGATGTGTACTGAGTGTACCCTTGTGTATAGTGTTGCAATTCACATGTGTATGGGATTGTGGGGAGGGGAGGGGGGACTAGAAGGTGAGTGTATGTGAGGATTGTATGAGGTGATGGGTGCTAAATGTACACTAGAGTGTAATATTTTGATTTAGATGTGTAAGTGAATGTGGGAAGAGGGGGTTTTGTATGTGGTGAGTGTGTGGGGAGAGTGTATGTGGAGATGGATGCTAAATGTACACTAGTGTAAGATACTATGATTCATATGTGTAACTGAATGTGGGAGGGGGGGTAAGTGAAGGGGGGTTGTATGTGGTGAGTGTATGGGAGGATTGGTCCATGGGAGATTGGTGCTAAATGTACACTAGTACATAATGCTATGATTCAGAGGTGTAAGTGAATATGGAGGGGGTGGGGGGGGTGTATGACGTGAGTGTCTTGAGGGTGCTGGTAAAGTGATGCAGTTTCTGCGAAGATGCCCTTTTGTGTACGTGGGGTATGTGCATGACTTCAAAGTTGTCATTCGGTGTACAAGGGATATGTGTGTTTCTTGGAAGTTACCTCTCTACACGATATACGATGTACACTGGAGAATGAGTGTCTATATGGAAGGTGATTGATTGATGTATTGATTGGTCATAAATGCACAAGGCGTCTGGATCTCCACCACATGGAAACCAAAAATGACAGATCCGAAGCATGTAAAGGCGCAACCAACCGGTACTGAATCTTCCGAGGTGCCAATACATATCACCGCATACCCGGGTCTTGACCACAATGAGAATACACAACCTATCAGAGACAACATGTGTCCAATCACTATGGGATCTCCTCGGGCATTGGCGGAAACAGAGTGCCCGGGTCTCGACCACCAAGAAAATTCTATCAGTCATGCATGGGTGAACTAGGTGGCCAAAGTGCATCAGACGTGTGAGGGAAGATGCAATTCAATTGTTGGGAGTCCTACGAGGCAAGCCGAGAAGCACCTACTCCTCAACGCTACCTGACACTAAGACAGCTTCAAATCTCATACACCAACAAAACACACCGGTATGTTGAGTGCACAAAGTCCCCTGGACTAGGAAAGATTGTGCCTGGACTACATAGGTCTACGTGGGGTGCTCTGGTACTTGACACAATTGATGGTTTTAGTGAAATCTTGGTTGAGGTTGCAAGACACTGTCCTCAACTCAAATGCACCAGTTGCATCCATGACTAGATAATTGCATGTTAATCTCACTAACCACAACAAGAGCCTAATATCTTTTCAATCCTTTACATAGAAACGTTATCTATTCTGACTCGGTGGTGAAGAGAAATGGTCCTCAAAAGAGAATTCAGACTGGAGTCACTTCTCAACATTGTCCACATTACACAGACGTCTTACATCACCCATATCATTCCAAAGTATCGATTACACCGCCACCCCTTGAGTGGTGGTTCAAATCTTCATAGTTGTTTCTGGAATTCCCATGTACTCAAATGGCAAAGCACATCAAAGGAATTCGATACTACAACCTACAGCTAAAATGGTGAATGATTTTAATCTGCAACGGCCACAAAGAACATGCGAGTGTTCATCCACGCCAATCTTCTGCACTCCCAAGCCCACATACCCACAACGAAGTCCTGCCTCCTCTCACTTTCAAAATTGTTCTAGTGAAGAAACCGTTAAGTCGACTGTCGGCTGTCCCGCCTATCATCCCCAAGCAGTTCACCATCACCGCTCCTCCTCTTCTCACCCCAGACAAAATACTCCCCTGCCTTGGCAAACTTCAATCTCGGATGCTTCTTCAGTGCTTCCCGAACTGCCTCGCTGCTCCCGTTCTTCATTCTGTCGTGAGTTTCCACCGCCAGCAACTTCACCTCGGAAATCCACTCATGAGGGTCGTACCCCTCAGCCGCCGTGAACACCTCCCTCTCGCTGCCCTCAATGTCAATCTTCACCATCTCGAAGCGAGGGATGTTGAAAAGCTGTTCCAAAAAATCCACGGTTACTGTCCGGATGGGGATCGTCCCGGCATCCTTCCAAACTGTGGGTGCAGCCACTGGGGCTGGCGCAGGAGACGCCGCCGCATCCTCAGCGCCCACTGTGGATGAGGCTCGCTTTCGGGCCAAGGCCTTAGCCGTCGCTTCTCTCTCCAGGGCCTCGGCCTCCTCGGCGCTCCGGAGCATGTACTGCCAGCCCTTCCTCGTGGCCTGGGTCCCGTTCACCACCATGAGCGTGTCAATCGTGTTGTAGAGGCCCGCGCGCACGGCGACGACGTTGCGGAGGTGGGCGGTGTTGCGCTGCAGCACCGCGTAGTTCCTCGCATCCAGCTCCACCGCAACCACTTGTGCATCGGGAAATTGCAGTGCGAAAATGACTGTGGAGTATCCAACGTTTGCACCTGCGGGCAGGGGGAAAAAGAAAAAAAAAAAACAAACAAATAATGTGGCACAAACCTGGTGTGAAACACTTGACAGAAATAAATCATTTCTACTCAGCCATGCGTCAGGAATGCGTCAAGGTCGGCAGGTGCAGCACGGCAGTCGAGCACAAGTGGACAAAGACGATGACAAGGCTTCGACGATGATACCGACGACATTGATGTTGACTGCAGAAGTGAAGACATTTTTGCCAACGAGACGACAAGGATCAATGACAATGTCAGCAAGAGCACATGGGATGGCGGCAGCAGCTGCGGCATCAAAGTGAAAGAGGACGACAACCAGGACGACGATGATGAAGAGAACGACAGCAATGGCGACAGCAACGACGGCTGCAATGGCGACAGCGACGGTGATGGCAATGCCTCTGGTGACAGGAGACAGCAACGACAATGGCAGCAGCAACCTCAACGGCGACGGAGACAGCAACGCCAACATGGGCACTGCCGCTGCCAACGGGGATGACATAGACAAGGAGGAGGACAAGGAGGAGGACAAGGACAGCGACGACGGCAACGGCAACAGTGGCAGCGGTGGCGGGAATGATGGCGACAACGGCGGCGGCGGCAGCGGCGGTGGCGGCTGCGGCGGCGACAACAACAACGACGGAACGACGACGATGACGATGACGAGGGCGGCGGCGGCGACAGCAGCGGCAACGTCAGCGATAAGAAACACAACCACGACCTGCCTCCAAGTAACCACTTGAAGGCACGCACTGAATTCATGGTTCTTGGTCCATTTCCACATGAGTCAAGAACTTATCCTCGCCCTGCAATTGCCACAAGACACTGAAGTCGAAATGGGAAGGGCTGTAGGAACAGCGTCACGAGACAGTGTCCATGCTGGCACATCAATTCACCTGCAACGGCCAAGGAAACATACGGCGTCTCGTCGTCTGATGTCCAACCCCACCACTACAAGCAGAAGTCCCCACATCCCAGTGAATCCCATCGAGCAAACCGCACCATGCAGCCATGAGGGAAAGCGGGGGGAGGGGGGGGAGGGGCTCACCAGCATCAAGGATGTATCTCGGTTCCGCCCGCCTCAGGAACCAGAACTCGCCTTTTTCCAGCAGCTGTCGCAAGACGCTGAAATCGGAGTAGAAGGGCCGCAGGTACAGCGACAGTAGGCAGTGCCGGTGCAAGCACGGCATCTCACCCCCCACGGCCACCAGCACGCACACCATCTCCTCCTGCGGCAGAACGCCTCTCTCGAACTCCATGGCGTAATACAGATCCCTCACGGCTTGCCACGTGCCGTTGTAGTAGAACCGGCTCTGCCCTGCCCTGACATGAGGCATGCATGGTGCGTTGCGTCGCAGTGTTTATTCTTCTCGAGGGTGACATGCATGTGCCTTGCGGGAGACCATCCCTTCCCTGATGTGGCTCAGGGATGCGACACAGAGATCGCATCTCGCCTGAGACCCTACGACAGTGTTGCACAGATCTTCTGCCAGTGCACAAAACTCTGAGAAACCAATCAGCCTTCACGGTCATGAGCACCAAAATCTCCTCAGAAGGCAGACCATCACTCCTGACCTCCATGGCGTAGTACACACGGCCATGGAATCCATGTACTGCTGTTGGACAGCTCCATGTTAACAGGCTTGCCACATGCGGTGGTGGTGCAACTGTCTTGGCAGTGCCCTCACTTGTCCATGGTGACCCACAGGACAAGCAAAGGAATGCCAGAAAAGGGCAAGCAGTGGAGACCTAACTTGCCCTCCGAGTTTGAGGGATGAGAGCGCCATGGACGATGTATGTATGCATCTGGCTGCTTGGCATGCAGAATACCACGACATGCAGAAAAACGCGACATGCAGAATACCACGACATGCATCGCCAGGTCTCGCCCCCCCGATGCACCGGAAACAACCTCTCAAACATGGAGCAGGAACAGGAGAGTTCTTAAAACCTGCAAAACATCTCAGGTTTCATTTTTCCTTGATGGATCGCCAGGTCTGGTTGATGGATTGCCCAACGCGCCAGAAGTGACAACCACTCAATTGTAGAGCAAGAATGGTCGCGGCGGAGAAAATGATTTCCATAGTGCACTGCATTAGTACTGCACTGCAGTGCTTCGCACTACAATGCAATGCCATGCACATCAAGGAGATGTGTTGCACCCCGCCATGCTGCACCGTGCCATGCTGAGCTGTACTGCACTGCCCTCCACAGCATCACAGCGCAACCTTGGCACAGAACCACACTGCACCCCACTCACAACAGTGCACCATTCTCCACACCACCCTGCACCTCACCACACTGCAACTCAACAAACTGCAGCGCACCACACCACACAATGCTGCATCACACTACATCGCACCACTGCACAGCGCACCAAACCGCAATGCACCAAACTGCGCATGCCGTACCACGCAGCACCATTTCACAGCAAAAAGCGCCCCATCGCCCTTTTACCACTCCACAATGCACCACACCACACCACACCACACCACACCGCACCGCACCGCACCGCACCGCACCACACCACACCACACCACACCACACCACACCACACCACACCACACCACACCACACCACACCACACCAAACCACACCACACCGCACCGCAGTGCACTGCACCACTAGCATCAAACACATCACACTGCATCTCACCGAACCGCAATGCATATACTGCACCGCACCAAACCACACTGCTCGCCACATCGCACCAAACGACACCGCACCACACTGCACCACACCGCACCCCACCGCACCGCACGGCACCGCACCGCACCACACCGCACCGCACCGCATTGAACTGCACCGCACCACACCACACCACACCACACCACACCACAACACACCGTACGACACCGCCCTGCACCACACCGCACCATACATCACATCACACCATACAGCATCCCAACAGTCCACACTGGTCCGCAGTGCACTGCAGCACACCAAACCGCACAGCACTGCACAACAGTGCCCTGCACAGCACCAAACCATGTCGCACCGTACTGCCTTCACTGAGCTGAGTTATGCAGGGCCGCAGTATATCGTGCAGTGCAATGCAATGCGATGGAATATCCTACCATCGCTAATTTGACGTTGAAAACATCCTGGTCGTCGGACAAAATTACCACTCTTCACATGTAGTTTACAGAAAAAGGTGCCCTCGTGGAGCTTGCTTCCATTTGTGTGTGCAACTCAAGAGGTCGTCCGCGCGTGGGAGAAAGGGATTCCGCCACCAAATGGGATCCCTCGCCAACGCATTGGAGCTGACGGGCCATCAGCTCCAACTCCTGATGAAGGGATCCCCTGCGTGTGCTGGCCGTCACTGACGGCCAGCACACGCAAGGGATCACGTGGGTAGGCAGTGCGTGCGATCAGAGCGTCTGTGGGGAGAATTTTGGCAGGACTTCCAACATGCAGCAAAACATGACTCAATCCAAAGTCATGTTTCAACATGCAGCCTGGTGCAACGTGCAAGTCATGTCTCTCTGACTTGCATTGAGTCATGTTTTTTCTCTGACTTGCATTGAGTCATGTTTTTCTCTGACTTGCATTCAGTCATTCAGGCAAGGCAAGGCAAGGCAAGGCAAGGCAACACAATGCAACGCAACGCAATGCAAAGCAACGCAACGCAACGCAACGCAACGCAAGGCAAGGCAACGCAACGCAACGCAACGCAACACAACGCAACGCAATGCAACGCAACGTAACGCAACGCAACGCAACACATGCAATGCAATGCAACATAATGCAACGCAACGTAACGCAACGCAATGCAACGCAACGCAACGCAATGCAACGCAACACATGCAACGCAATGCAACATAATGCAACGCAAGGCAACGCAACGCAACACAGTAAGGCAACGCAACGCAACACAGTACAACATAATGCAATGTAATG
>SZWC01009623.1:59167-92839 GCA_023375785.1 Penium margaritaceum
CGACGATGCCTCTTGCGACAAGTTGCGTTGCGCTGGTAGTAGTACGACCCGATGGGTGCCGCACTCGGGAGCTCGTTATGCACCAGCGTGACGCTCTCCGCCACCTAAGTGGCCCGTGTATTCCTGGAGAACGGTCCATCAGTTGCAAGTGGCCCGATTTTTTCTGTTGTAGTAGCAACTACACGGCTGCTGCTCTTGTAGATACTACTACTAAAATGGCTGCTGCAGTTGCCGCAGATGTTGTTGCATGGCTCTTTCTCTTGTAGATGCAACCGCTATTGTGGCAGCAGCTATAGTGGGTAGAGTGGCCATGGCTGCAGCTCGTAAGCCTGTAGCTGCGGCAAGTGTTGCTCTAGTTGCTAAGGCCGTGGCTGCAACGACAGATGCTTCAGTTCAGAGGCTGTTGTAGTGGCAGCCAATGCGGCTACTGAGGATACAATGATAGCTAATGTAGTTGTTGCTGGGTCCAGTGGTGGTATAGCTGAAGCTGTCTAAGATGGAATTGTACGGCTAGCGCCATAGTCTATGACGCTACTGCTACAAGTCTGCTCCAGCAGTGATTGCTGCAGAATTGACTGTTGTTGGTGCTGTGGATTCAACTGCCGATCGTGGGGCTGTGCAACTAATGCACAAGATGCTGACGTTGTTGCTACTGTGCTTAAGAAGGACAGCAACGGTGGTTGCAGGTATCAACTAGGCGAGTTTGCCGTTGCATGTGTGGCGTGAGGCGATCGACCACATCGAGACGTGCGAGCAAGATGATCCTTGTGGTGCCATTTGGGGAGCCTAAAATGAGGACTAGAAGGATGAATGCAAAGGCAGGGCCGGCAGGTTCTAGACACTTATACGGCGAAAGGAGCAGTGGCAATGACAACGGCGGCAGTTATCTCCCTCACGCTCAGGATCGCGCACTTTAAGAATCGGCGCGGAGCTGTTCCTCACTACCGCTTAGTAGGCAGTCACATGTGGTGGGGAGGAATAATGAGATGTGAGAGGGGGAGAGATCCACTGCTTGAGGAATGCATGGAGAGCACATGCGAACAAAGTCTTGGCCGAGTGAGGCCACTAAAAAACGAGTGAGTTATTACCCGTCAGGGAGAGAGACAAGAGCGTGCGGGTAGCGAGCTCGCTCTCGCTCGAGTCCCAATGTCCACCAAGTGGCACTTTTGGGTGTCGAACCTGGTCCCCTCCTTTTTCTTGTTTATCTCTCTTACATAGCAAAGTACGAACCACAGGTGGAAACTCGGGTTAGCCTAACGCTACCCTCAGACCAGCAAGAGTCAATGCAATCATCAAGTCAGCAAGAGCATAAGTGATGCCCATGTCCACATGGACCACAATCACGTCTTGGTGACAGAGAATGCGCTAACAGCAGAATATCTTCTCTCATAACTGGAATTCTCCTGTAGCAGCAGGTTGGGGCAGCAGCGTTCTTGATGCAGCGTGCGAGAACCTATGCTCGTTGCTTAAACTGCCCCCTCATTCTGCTGCACCAGAGCCTAAGTCTGAGAGCTCTGGTGTTCATTACTCATAACTACGCGCGCCAGAGTTAGCGCCAGACAACTGTTGAAACTAGACAGGATTGATTAAGAATTGAGAATAAACAGCAATGGGAGACCCCTCCAAGTTCTAGCCCCCCCCCCTTCTAACTCTGTGGAGCTTTTTTCTCAGCTAACCAGACAATAAGAAAATACAACTGTTTTCTGGCAGGGAAGGTTTCCTCGATGAGCCATGACAGGCAGCCAGCAACCCAAAACCCGGGCGTCGTCCGTTTTGCCTGAAAACTGGAGCATACCATAATACGCATGCTGCAAACGCAATCCTACGGTCAGAGTCAGCTAGAAGAATAACAGTGAGGAGTTTTTCTGTCGGAGGTGGGATTTCAAAGTCCTTTGGCCTGCGGCTGGCACCCAACTGACATCATCGTCTACTGTTGGTACTGGTGCGTTGCTATGCTAGGTACTGCGTTGCATAAGATACGGCAGGGCTCCCGAACCGGGTGGCACAAAAGGTGCTTGCTGAAACTGTTGTTGCTGCTGCAAAGGCTGCTGATGCTACTGTTCCGACTACTACTACGGCGACTGTGTCGGCGGTTGCGATGCCGCTAGCTGTTTTGTTAGCGTTTGGCGCTGCTGGCGCAAAGCGGCGAGCAAACTTGGCAAGTCGGCATGACCGACGACGGAGCCTAGAGGGTGTTGGTGCATTTGTGGCTGCTGCTGCTGTTGCGGCAATGGATGTTGCTGTAGCTACTTCTGGTGCTGTTGCTGTTGTTTTTGTGGCTGCTGTTGCTGTTGCTGCTGCTATTGTTGTGGCTGCTGTGGCAGCTGCTGCTGCTGCTGCTACATTTGGGGCTGCTAATGTTGTAGTTGCTGCTACTACTGAACCTGTTGCTGTTGCAACGGTGGCAGATGTTGCTGTTACTACAGTTGCAAGTGCTCTGGTTGTTCCAGGAAGGGGGACCCTCCAACAGAGGAGGAACCCTCTCCATTATCTACCACGGTGTTCTTTGTTTGTCCTCCTTGTTTTTTATGTGTGAAACTGATGTGAATAGTGACATGAGTAGTGATGCCAGCCTTTTATGGCTCACGTATGCAGCTGCTGCTGTGCTATTTGTAGGGTTACTGCACTAGATTGTTTTTGGTATTGTTGCTGCTGTTGTTCCTGTTTCTGTTGCTGCTGTTGCTACTACTATTGCTGCAGCAAATATAACTGCTACTGTTCTCGCTACTGTTGTAGCATCTACTGTTGCTGGTGCTACTGCTACTACAGCTGTTGCTACTGATATTGTTGCTGCTACTATTGGTGCTACTGTTACTGCTATTTCTATTGTTGCAGCTACTACCGATCTTGATGCTAAGCTATTGCATTCTACTTGTGCTGTTGTAGCTGCTCTAACTGCTATAGTGGCTGTGGTGGCTCCTATTGCTACAGTAGCGCCACCTACGGGGATGGGGGATTTCTTGTGTTGTTTTTCTCTTTGTTTGTCCCTGCTCACTGCTCTGTGCAAGCCGCGAGCAGTGATTTTGTTGCTCGCTGTTCGCTACTTCCTCCGCTCTAGCTTTGATACCAAGCTAGAATTCTCCTTTAGCAGCAGGTTGGGGCAGCAGCGTTCTTGATGTAGCGTGTGGGAGCCCACGTTTGTTGCTTAAGCTGTCCCCTCAGTCTGTTGTACCGGAGCCTAAGTCTCAAAGCTCTGGTGTTTGTCACTCATAACTGTGCGCGCCAGAGTTAGCGCCAGACAACAGCTGAAAACTTGAGATGACTGATTAAGAACTGAGAATAAACAACAATGAGAGACCCCTTCAAGTTCTAGCTCTCCCCTTAGCTCTATGGAGCTTGTTCATTAGCTAAGCAGCCAATAGGTAGAAACTACTAGAGTGCAGGTTGGGGCAGTAGCGTTGTTGATGCAGCGTTCAAGATTCCACGCTTGTTGCTTTGTCTGCTGCCCCCTCAGTCTGCCGCTCTAGAGTGTGTGTCTTACTACTCTGGGTGCGTTACTCAGAAGTATGCGCGCCAATGTTAGCGCCTGAAAGCAACTAGAAAAACTAAAAGTGATAGATTAGGAATGAAGAATTAGACATACTGGGAGACCCCTCCAAGTTCTAGCTCCCCCCCAGATCTAAAGACCTTGTTACTCAACTAACCAGCCAATCAGAAAAAGGACCGTTTTCTGGTAGGCAGGGTTTTCTCAGTGAGCCATGCCAGATGGCCGACAGCCCAAAACCCGGACGTCGTCCGTTTTGCCTGAAAACTGGACCATACCATAATACCCATGCTGCTAACACGGTTGTGCGTTCAGAAACAGCTAGAAAAATAGCAGCGAGGAGTTATGGCTGCCCTAACTCGGCCAGTGCCTACGATAGTCCATGGTGCCAAGTATTGCCATGGTAACATGAGACTTGGACCCTAAGCAAAACATGATGTTGCAGACGCAGTGGTATAGTTAGATCTAGCGCTGGGTGCATGCAGACAGCATCTGTAGTGGCAGTGAATGCCGACGGCCCGACCCCCAAGGAGGCCTGCTGATGGAGCTCAGCACGTCGCCGCAGGGAGGAGGCTCCAGTGAACTGCGAGTAGGCCTCAGCATGCATCGGCTCCACCAGACGACTCTCCACTGGCGTCAAGTCTCGCCGTCAGTCATCTGCAAGCCGATGTACACAAGCCGGGAAGACACAACTGAGCACAATGAGAGATGTGAAAAACCAAAATTCCCTCATGACTCACGGGCAGAGTGTACAAAGGCGGGCAGAGACACATTCAACAGTCAGACTCCCCAGGGCACACAAAGACGCAGAGCACAACAAAGAGTGCAACTCACGGACGCATGAAAACCGAAATCAAAGCCTTCTTGAACGATTCGTGCTTTAGTGCCTCGGTCAAGAAGGCAGCCAACTATCGTGCTGTCTCAACCCACACAATGTTGACACTGCTATCACGTAACAACGAACGAACAAAGTGATATTGAATATTGATGTGCTTTGTGCGTGTGTGATGCACGCCATCATTGTTAGAGATGGCTATGGCATCCTCACTATCACAGTGAAACGTGATGGATGCAACAACCTGACGCAACTCGGATAGAAGACGACGCAACCAAACACTCTCACATGTGCTTGAGCAAAGGGCTATGTACTCAGCCTCAGTAGTGCTGCATGCAATGCACCCCTGCTTGCCACTGCGCCATGACACAACTCTACCGTCAATCTCAAAGATCTAGCCTGTGCGGCTCTTATCGTTTGGACAACCGGCCTAGTCACTGTCGGTGTACCCCACTGTGACAACAGACAACTCTTCGTGAAACATGAGACCTCGGCGCGTAGTCACAAAGACATAGCACAGTACTCGGATCGCAGCCTCGAAGTGGAGGTGACGTGGTTCTTGAGCGATCTAAGCCAGGAGGTTAACTGCGAACGCGATTTCGTGACGCGTCGCCGTAGCCTGGAACATCAGTGACTCGATGACTTGCAGATACATTGTCACGTCAACTGGCTCCCCCACAATGGCTGGGTCAGAGTTCTTGAGATTCACCTAGCCATTAGGTGACATGGGTGAGGATGCGCTGGGCACGAGGGGCAAGTCCTTGGCAAAGCGAGTGTACAGAGTTTGTGCATAGGTAGCCCAATGGACGTGAAGGATGCCTTTGGAGCGATCATGCTCGAGCTCCATGCCCAGGAAGACTCGGGCAGACCCGAGATCCTTCATCTGGAAGGCGGTCTGAAGCAGGTCCTTGACGCACTGGATGGTAGCCACGTCTAGTGACGCAATGAGGAGATCTTCCACGTACACTAGGATAGCGGCAAAGGTCAGGCCTCGCGGGGTGATGAATATTGTGGGGTTAGCATTATTGCCCAGAATACCGCCGCAAAGGAGCGTACGGCTGATCTTCTCGTTCTAGCACCGAGGCGATTGCTTCAGGCCATAGAGGGCCTTTCGTAACTGCCAAACCTTCCCAGTGCCGTCGTTGAAGCTGGGAGGTTGTACCATGTAGAGCTCCTCACCCTTCAGCAAGCCATGGAGGAAAGCGTTGCTGATGTCCATCTCATGCATCTCCCACTTGTGCTGGACAACTAGGCTGAAGAGCGCCCGACTAGTGGAGAATCGGCCAACTGGGGCGAAGATCTGGTCGTAATCAACCTCAGGGACCTGAGCAAACCCCTTGGCTGTAAGGCGGGTCTTGTACTTGTGCTAGGACCCGTCCGGTTTCCATTTACGCCAGAAGAGTCATTTGGAACCGATGGCCTTCCGACCCGGAGGGAGATCGAAGAGATCATACACATAGTGTTGCCGGATAGTAGCAAGCTTGTTGGCGCAGGCAGCATCCCAGTGTTCGGCCTCAAGGGAGGTGCGAGCCTTGCGTAGGGTGGTTGGGTCCTCCGGGCATGCTATGGAGCGAACTGCGAGGGCGTGTGCATCTCGAGCTCCACGTGGAACGTGTGTGAGTGCAGTTGTGACGGCATGCCGATGCTCCTGATGGAGCATGGCGTAGCCGAGTGTAGAGCTGGGATGGAGGTCTACGATGATGGCTGAAGTGGTTAGGCCGAGGACCTTGGTGCCAGGGTCCCCAATCACTATCGTAGGAGTGGGAGACACGTGGGGCGACGGGGGGCCGAGGTGCCACAGTGCGTGGTGTGGTGGTCTTCGTATTTATGGACGGCCTGAGTCAAAGGCTGCCGCCTGGGCCATGCGTGTAGCGCGGTAGGGCAGAAGATGGCACTGAGTCCAAGGTGTTGGTGGGGGCAGACGGAGCTGCTAGTGCGAGGGGACTGGCGGACACGGACGGGTCAGCCGGCCCAGAAGGACCAGCTGACGCGGACGGGGCTGTCGGCACGGAGGGGCCAACAGACTCGACAGGAGCTACCAGCTTGGAGGGACTAGCGGACGTGACTAGAGTTACAGACACGGAGGGACGAGTGGATGTAGACGGATCTGCTAGCCCGGAGGAACCAACAGATGCGAACGGGGCTGCAGGCGTGGAGGGACCAGCGAACGCGACAGGGGCAGTCGGATCAGAGGGGCCAGCAAACGCGACTAGGGCTGCCGGCTCGTAGGGGTCAACGGACGCGACTGAGGCTGCCGGCCTGGAGGAGCCATCGGATGCGGCCTGGGATGTTGGCCCGGAGGGGACAGCGGACGCGACGGGGGCCGTTGGCCCGGAGGGGCCAACGAACGCAACTGGGGCTGTCGGCCTGAGGGGGCCAGCAACCGCGAGTGGGACTACCGGCTCGGAGGGACCATGTGATGTACTGCACAGAAGTGGGAGGACGAAGAACGGACTCATCACACTTCCCCATGATGGGAGGGACATGGACGAGTCGGAGCAAACAAGGTCACGAGGAAAAAGCTCTACAAAGAAGAGGGCATTACGGGACTTGATGATGTAGTGCCGTGAGGGATCCCAGAAGCACAAGGCTTAGGACTGAAGGGAGACACCAAGGAAGGTGCAAGGACGTCCACGGGGGGCAAGCTTGCTGCCCTGTTGTACGGCGGGCAGCCACACAATGGTCACACAGTCCTAGACACGAGCCGGGCAAAGGTCAGCGAGTTGACAGCACCAATGCTGGTACAGTGTAGACTTGCGAGGAAGGGGTCCGTGGGGAATTCGATTCCAGACCCACGTCATGTGGGCCATGGTCTTGCAGTAGAAACCATCGGAGAGGCCGATGACTCGACTCGCACGGTGCGGCTGTGTCAGCCATGGTGCGGTTTCAGTGCTCGGAGACGCAGTTCTGGGCTGGTGTGTAAGGTGCCGAAGTCTTGTGGTGGATACCGCGGGAGGCAAGAAAACTCGTGGTCTCTCCCATGTACTCGCCAACACGATCAAAGCAAAAGCGGTTGAGAGGCAGACCACACTCGCGCTCTGCACGAACAAGCCAATCCCTAATGGTTGGAGCGACATCGCTCTTCTGCCGAAGGTAGAAGACCCAACGGTAGCGAGAGTAGTCGTCAGTGAGGGTGAGGACATAACGACCATGCTCCTTGACGGACTCGGTAGGGAGAGGACCCATGACATCGGAATGGATGAGGTCCAGAGGGGTGGAAACAAAGGAGAATGACTGAGGGTAGGTGGACCGGTGCATCTTGCCCTGAGCGGAATCAATGCACTCTGTAGGGCACGGCCAAGATAAGGAGTCCGGGTCTAGGCCCTTGGCCGGGTCGGTACGGAGGACACTAAGGATGGCAGAAAAGTGGACGTGGCAAAGGCGACGGTGCACAAGACGTGTGTGGTGAGGTGAGAGTGTGCTGGTGACAAAGACATGGCCTGTCGGGGCGGACGAGGAGGGGATGGAGAGAGGGGAGGACAGACGAGGTATGTGCCATAGGTTGCCACAGGCGGTGGCATGCAGAACGAAAAGCCCGGACGGACGCAACGATATAGTGCCGACACCACGAGAGTGCAGCATATCCATGCTCATGCGGTCAAGGGCAGTGACGGACAAAAGGTTGAGCATAAGACCTAGGACGAAGAGGACGTCGGTCACGAAGACACTCCGCTAGGATCACGGAAACAAACGACGCCGACGCCGCGGACAGGTAACACCTATCCGGAGCCCTTTTGGACACCAGACACATTGCCAACAGGACCAACCACACTGGAGGCCTCGCACGAGGCGGTCATGTGATGCGTGGCCCCGGAGTCGATGATCCAGGTCACGGCAGGGTCCTGAACCGGAGTCGCCAAATCACTAACAGTCACATGGCAGCAAGCAAGAGACGTGGATGCGGTAGACGATGGTGCGAACCAAGACTGTCAATCATCAAGCCAAATGATGTTGTCATATAGAGGGAGAGAGAGCACAAGAGAGGACGAGGTTGACGAGGAAGCAAGACACGACCACAGCTTAGTCTCAATCATGTAGGATAGGACAGACGGGCAGGAGGTGACGCAACTTGCACTTCCTTATGGGGGAGGACGAGGGAGGTCGAGCTGAAACGCGATGAACTGCTCCAACCAACGCTCACGGCTGGACGGTTCGGGGGTGTAGAAGGAGTGCAGAGTGACAAGGTTCGAGTCCGGATAGAAGGAGGACTACACTGGCGATGGAAATAGAGGTGCCGATAACTGCAGATGATGCTGCTACGGAGCTGGCGACGGCAAGACCACTATGGCTGTCGGAGGACTAGAGATGTTGGACAGGGTCGAGGCATCAGGGCTAGTGACAGCTACGGCGACAGAGGCGAGACGGCGCTCACGCTGGCGGCGCATCGTGGCGATGACGTTCGCCTCGTCCGTCAGTAACGGGAACGTGTACCACCCGTGTCCTAGCTGTCCACAGTTGTGGCAGACCGAGCCACCACCATTAGACCCAGTCGGCTGCTACTGATGCGGGCCCTTGCCATTCTTGCCCTTGCACTTCTTCTTTGCCACCAGCAAAGAGCTAGTGGATGCAGTTGCTGTGGGGGAAGCGATGGCCATGAAGGCGACGGTGAGGGAGGCGAGGGCCTCTGTGCGCTAGATGCGGGAATCCATAAGAGCCTCCTCAATCCTGAGAAAGAGCTTGTATGCCCAAGGCATGAGGGTGCCCTGGGTTGCAATGGTGGAGAGGACGTCCTGGGTGTAGTGGAAAAAAACGTCAACGTATGCGTCGGTGGCACCGCGCTTCATGGTGAGGAGCGCGGATAGAGGGGGTAGAGCAGAGGTGCCTAGGCGATGGAGGACATCCTCAGCCCACTGCCAGTAAGAGGTGACCGTCTCGGTCTCCCCCATATGTAGGGAGTTGAACTCCCGCACCAGATGGCTCGTCTCAGCCTCGCTCGATAGGCGATGGGGACGGGTGAGTGCGTGCCATGCGGCTGCAAGGTCGAGGGTCCCGCCAGTGGTGAAGTCGTTGAGGAAGGGCTCTGAGGCGAGACGTGATGACGGGGGAGCGACTGGGACAAGGGCACGTACGGCGCGACCAGCTTCATATAGCTGGTCGGCATGGGTGGAGTCGTACGGAAGAGTGTAGTATGCCCACAAATCCTCACCCAGTGCCCAGATACAGAAGCTCAGTTCCTCGCTCCGAAACTGGTCGCCGGCCTACAGCGGCGGGGGCGGGGTCTCAAAGTCCTTTGGCCTCCAGCCGGAACCTAGATTGGGGCCAAGGACTGAAGTCACTGTCTGCCACCTGCGTTGAGTCTACTATTGTGCGAAGTAATGCGGGAGGGAGCAGACATAGCGGGGCTGGCGTGCCCAGGAGGAAAGAAAGGTGGCAGGACACAAGGGTGAGTCCATGATGCCAATGGATGCAGTGCTGCAGGTTGCTATGTCACAATGCCAAGCTGTTGCTGAATGGCGGCCAAGGGGTCAAAGGCGCCGACGATGAAGCCTCTGGACTGTTATTGCTACTACTACTGTTGTAACTGCTATAGCTGCTACAAGAAAAGGGGGCTGGGGATTCCCCCAACTGAGAAGGAACCCTCCCCACTGGGGGTATCAGCCATGGTGGGTTGTGTTTCCCCTTGGTTTTTTTTAGGTGCTGCTCATGTCAGCACTGATGTCATCCTAGGATGGCTGACATTAGTAGCTACTGTTGTTTTATCTACAGGGTTGCTACAATAGATTTTCTTCCATTTTTGTGTTGATGACATCATTACTGACGTCGGTAGAGACTTCAACTAAGGACTGCTGACATCAGCAGCGGCTGTTGCTCGACCCGCTCTTGTGTCAACTACAAGGCAATTGCTATTATTGCTGCACTTATTGCTGCTGTAGCTCCTATTTCTTTCCTTGCTACTTCTACTGCTACTGGTCTGCTATTGCAACAGTTGCTGCTACTGCCACTACTACAGCTGCAACAGCTATTGGTGTAGTAGCGGCTGCACCAAATGGTGAAGTTGCGGCTATTGCTATTGCTGTTGCGACTGCTGTTGTTGTAGTAGTAGGTACTACTGCTGCTGCTCCTCCTGCTAATACTAAGCTGCTGCGTGCTGCTACAGTTGCTGCCACTGCTATAGCGGTTGTGGCGATGGCTGCAGTCATTCTAGGGCCACTTGTGGGGTGCAAGATTTTTTTGTGTCCCCCCCCCCTTTTCTCTTTTTTGTTTGTCACAGCGAGCTCACTACTCGCAATGGGCAGCAAGCTGCAAGCAGCAAGTACGCTGCTCGGTGCGAGCGGCGAGCTTGCTCCTTACACCTTGCTCCTTGCGGTGAGCAGCGGGCTGCAAGCAGCTGCAGTTAGTGCTACTGTTGGCTGTTGCGGCAATGGCTGCTGCAGGTTGCTGCTAGCTGCTGGCGTCTGCTGCTCGCTGCCATTGCTGGTGCAGCTGGCTGCTGCAGCTGCTTGCCGTTGTTGTTGCTACAGTTGTCTGCTCTTGCTACCGCTACATGCTGTCGCTCCTGCAACTGTTGCTACCAGCTGCTGCTACCGACTAATGCTACCGCTTGCTGCTGCGGGTTGTGCCTACTACGAGCTACTACGAGCTGCTGCTGCTACCAGCTACTGTACTGCACACAGCTGCTGTTGGATATTGTTGCCACTACTCGCTGCTACTACAAGATATTTCTACTGCTACAAGCTATTGATGTTGCTTGCTGCTACTACCTGTCACTCCACCTGGGTGACGTCGCCGCGTGCGTTGTCGCCAGCAGGTGTCTGACGCGACATGCCGCTCACCTCCTTGCGTCATGCGTGGCAGTGAGTGCTACCGAAAAAATCTGGCAGCATTTCCCTTGGACCAGTGGCCGTGGGGAAAACTTTGATGCCGCCACCAAGCGAGTCAATGCTGCCAGAAATGAATCTGGCATTTCCCCTTCATTGGCGCATATGGGGGTCCGTCGGCGCAGTCAGGCGCCTGTACGCCAGTTGTCTGCTGCTGCTGCTACGCTCTGGCTCTCATACCAAGCTAGAAACAGCTAGAGCAGAGGTTGGAGCAGTACCGTTGTTAATATAGCGTGCGGGCTTCCACGCTCATCGCTTAGTCTGCTGTCCCCTTAGTCTACCGCTCTAGAGTCAAAATTTGAGTGCTCAAGGTTTGTTACTCAGAACTGCTTCCGCCAGTGTTATCGCCAGAAAGCAGCTAAAAACTGAAAGAGCTAGAAAACCTAGGCAGCAGGTTGGGGCAGCAGCGTTGTTGATGCAGCTTGCGGGCTTCCACACTCGTTGCTTAAGTCAGCTGCCCCCTCTGTCTGCTGCTCTAGAGTCTAAGTCTGGAAGCTCTGGGTTTGTTACTCAGAAACGCGCGCGCCAGTGTTAGCGCCAGAAAGCAGCTGAAAACTGAAAGTAACTGGTTAGGAATGAAGAATGAGCAACAATGGGAGACCCCTCCAAGTTCTAGCTCCCCCCCCTCTAGTGTAGAACTTGTTACTCAGCTAACCAGCCAATCAGAAAATAGTACTAGACCTATTTTCTGGCAGGCAGGGTTTTCTCGGTGAGCCCTGCCAGACGCCCGACAGCCAAAAACCCGGGCGTCGTCCGTTTTGCCTGAAAACTGGACCATACCATCATACCAACGTTGCGAACGCAGTCGTGCGATCAGAATCACCTAGAAAAAAAGTAGCAAAGAGGTATGGCTGCCCGAACCCGGGCAGTGCCTAGGACACTCAGTGACGTCAAGCAGGGCCACACAGCAGGAGACATGGACCCTACAATGCAGACGCAATGCCACAACCAGAAACAAAGCTGAGTGCATGGAAACATCATCTGTAGTGGCAGTGACCGCCGGCGGCCCGACCGCCGCGGAGGCCTCCCGATGGAGAGTGCATCGCCGTAGGGAGGAGGCTTCAGCGAATGGTGCGTGGGCCTCAGCGCGCGTCGGCTCCACCGAGCGACACTCCAGCGGCGTCGAGTCTCGCCGTCAGTCATTTGCACGTCGATGTACACAAGTCGGGAGGACACAACAGAGTACAATGAGAGATGCGCGAAAACCATTACTCCTCCATGACTCACAAGCGTAGTGCACATGTGCGGGCACAGACACAGAAAACGACCAGACACCCCTAGACCACGCAGAGATGCAAGTAGGGACAAAGAGAGCAACTCACGGACACACGCTGACCAAACTCACAGCCTTCTTGAACGAGTCACGCTTCAGTGCTTTGGTCAAGAAGTTAGCCAACTATCGTGCTGTCTCAACCCACACGATGCTGATGCTGCCATCATGCAACAACGAATGCACATAGTGATACTCAACGTTGACGTGCTTTGTGCGTGTGTGATGCACACCGTCATTGTCAGCGATGGCCATGGCACTCTCATTGTCACAATGCAACGTGATGGATGCGACAGGCTGATGCAACTCGGACAACAAACGATGCAGCCACACACACTTTCACACGCGCCAGAGCCAAGAGCCACGTACTCAGCCTCAGCAGTGATGCGTGCAATGCACCCTTGCTTGCCACTGCGCCACGACACATCTGTGGCGCCAATCAGAAAGATCAAGCGTGTGCGACTCTTACCGTCCGGACTGCCGGCCGAGTCACAGTCGGTGTATCTCACCGCGACCACAGACGGCTGACGGCGGAACATGAGACCTCGCCGAGGAATCGAGACAACATAGCGTAGTACTCAGATCGCGGCCTCGTAGTGGAGGTGACGCGGCTCCTGAGAGAACTGGGCCAGGAGGTTCACGACGAACGCGATGTTTGGGCGCGTCGTCGTCGCCAGGAACATCAGTGACCTGATGACTCGCAGGTACGTGGTCACGTCAACTAGCTCCCTCACAACAGCTCGGTCAGGACTCTTGAGCTTCACCTGGCAATTGGGTGACATGGGTGAGGATGCGCTCGGCACGAGTGGCAGGTCCTCCGCAAAGCGGGTGGACAGAGTCTGCACATAGGCGGCCTGGTGGATGTGCAGGACGCCTTGGGAGCGATCATGCTCGAGCTCCATGCCCAGGAAGACTCTGACAGATCTGAGATCCATCATCTGGTAGGCGGCGTGTAGCAAGTCCTTGACGCGCTGGATGGCCGCCGTGTTTGGCGACGCAATGAGGAGATCGTCAACGTAAACCAGAACAGCGGCAAACGTCTGGCCTCGCGGACTGACAAACAGTGCGGGGTCAGCGGTACTGCGCTGGAGTCTGCCCCGAAGGAGCGTGCTGCTGCATTCTTGGTTCCAGCACCGAGGCGACTGCTTTAGGCCATAGAGGGCCTTACGCAGTAGCCAGACTCTCCCGGTGCCATCGTTGAAGCCTGGGGGATGTACCATGTAGAGCTCCTCACCCTCCAGTGAGCCATGGAGAAACGCGTTGCTCACATCCATCTGATGTAGCTCCCACCCATGCTGGGCGACCAGGCTGAAGAGCGCCCGGCTAGTGGAGAACTGGCCAACTGGGCCAAAGATCTGGTCGTAGTTGCCACGAGGAATCTGGGCAAACCCCTTGGCTGTAAGGCGGGCCTTGTACTTGTCCAAGGACCCGTCCGGCTTCCACTTGTGCGGAAAAACCCACTTGGCAGCGATGGCCTTCCAACCTGGAGGAAGGTCGACGAGGTCGTACAGATGGTGCTATCGGATAGCAGCAAGCACATGGGCGCAGGCAGTGTCCCAATGTGCGGCCTCAGGAGAGGCTTGTGCCTCGCGCAGGGTGGCTAGGTCCTCCGGGCATGCTGTGGAACGGTCTGAGAGAGCGTGTGCATGTCGAGCCCGTGGTGGGATGCGTGCGAGTGCAGCCACGGCAGCGTGCCGATCCTCGTGATGGAGCATGGCGTAGCCCAGTGCGGAGCCCGGGTGAAGGCCTGCAATGATGGCCGAGGTGGTCAAGCCGAGGGCCTTGGTGTCGGGGTCCCCACTCACGACCGTGGGAGTGGAGGAGACACGTGGAGCCACTGGGGGTCGAGGCGCCACGGAGCATGGTGTGAAAGTCCGCACACTCGTCGACGGTCTGGGTCGGAGGCTGCCGCCAGGGCCACGTGTGTAGCGTGGCATGGAAGGAGATGGCACTGAGTCCCACAAGCCAATGGAGGCAGACGAGGTTGCTGGTCCAGAAGGGCCAGCGGATGCAACCGGAGCAGCTGGCCCGGATGGGCCAGCGGACGCGACTGAAGCTGCTGGATTGTAAGGGCCAGTGGACACAACTGGAGTTGTCTGTCCGGAGTGACCAGCGGACACGACTGGGGCTGCTAGCCAGGAGGGACTGGCGGGCGCATCTAGGAATACCGAACCGGAGGGGCCAGCGGACAAGACTAGGGCTGCCGGTTCGGAGGGACCAGCGGACGCGACTGGGGCTGCTGGCCCGGAGGGACAAGCGGGCGCGTCTGGGACTGCTGGACCGGAGGGGCCAGCGGACACGACGAGGGCTGCCGGCCCGGAGGGACCAGCAGACACGTCTGGGGCTGCCGGCTCGGAGAGACCAGCGGACACGACTGGGGCTGTCGGCTCGGAGGGACCAACGGACGCGACAAGGTCTGCCGGCTCAGAGGGACTGGGGAATGTGTCATCCGGAAGCGACAGGACGGAGGACGGACTCACTCCCCCACACGAAGGGATAGACACAGACGAGCCGGAGCATATGAGGTCGCGAGGAAATAGGTCCTCGAAGAAGAGTGCATCCCGGGACTTGACGATGCAGTGCCGGGAGGGATCTCAAAAGCGCCGAGCCTTGGACTGATGAGAGACACCAAGGAAAGTGCAGGGGCGTCCGTGGGGGGTGAGCTTGCCACCCTGCTGCGGGGAGGGCATCCACACCACGGCCACACAGCCCCAGACGCGAGCCGGGTATAGGTCAGCACGTTAACCGCACCAATGTTGGTAAGGCGTGGACAGGCGGGCAACGGGACCGTGGGGAATCCGGTTCCAGACCCAAGTCATGTAGGCCATGGCTTCAAGTAGAAGCCATCGGAGAGACCGGACTCGACCCACATGGTGCGGACAACGTCGGCCATGGTACGGTTCCACTGTTTGGAGACACCGTTTTGGGTGGGTGTGTAGGGCGTGGATGTCTCATGGTGGATGCCGCGTGAGGCGAGAAAGGTCGTGGCCCCGCCCATGTACTCACCACTGCAATCAGAGCGAAAGCAACAAAGAGGGCGGCCACACTCGCGCTCCGCAAGGACAAGCCAGTCCTGGATGGTGCCGGTGCCATTGCTCTTCTGCCGAAGGCAGAAGACTCAATGGTAGTGAGAGTAGTCGGCAGTGAGGGTGAGGCCATAGCGGCCATGCTCGCTGACGGACTCGGTGGGGAGAGGGCCCATGACGTCCGAATGGACAAGGTAAAGAGGGGCGGACGCACGGGAGGAAGACAACGGGTACGTGGACCAGTGCATCTTCCCCTGAGCGCAATCAATACACTCAATGGGGCACAGGAGGGGGAAAGTCTCCGGGTCAAGACCCTTGGCCGACTGGGTGCGGAGCATGCTTTCTACGGCGACAAAGTGGACGTGGCAAAGGCGGTGATGCAAGAGGCAAGTGTGCGAAGGAGAAAGCGTGCTGGTGAAAAACACATGGCCTGTGGCGACCGACGGGGAGGAGGCGGAAGGGGAGGTGGAGAGACGGGGCACATGCCACAGGTTGCCACGGGCGGTGGCGTGCAGTAATACAAGACCAGACGGATGCAGCGACACAGTGCCAACACCACGCGAGTGCACAACGTCCATGCTCATGCGGTCAAGTGCAGTAACGGACAGGAGGCTGAGCTCGAGACCAGGGACGAAGATGACATCGGTTAGAAAGACGTCACCGGCAGGACCACATAAACGAACAACGCCAACACCACGGACAGGCAACACCTGTCCGGAGCCCGTCCGGACACCAGAGACATCGCCTACATGACCGAGCATACTGAAGGCCTCACAAGAGGCCGTCATGTGATGCGTGGCCCCGGAGTCGATGATCCAGGTGTCAGCGGGGCCTTGGACAGGGGTCGCCAGATTGCTAACGGTCACATGGCAGAAAGCAAGGGACACAGACGCGGTGGAAGGAGGCGTGAACTGAGACTGCCAATCATCAAGCCATGCAATGTCGTCATAGGAAGGGGTAGAGGAGACCACAGGAGATGATGCAACAGATGAGAAAACGGGACACGATCGTAGATCAATCTCATTCATGCAAGGTAGGGCAAGAGAGCAGGAGGTGATGCAACTCGCACTTCCCTAAGGAGAAGGACGCCTTAGGCCGAGCTAGAGCGTGATGAACTGCTCCAGCTGACGCTCACGGGAGGACGGCCCAAGAGTGTAGACTGAGTGCTGAGTGATGGCACCGGAACCCGGGTAAGGGAGGGACAGCGGCACTGACGGGAACAAAGGCACCGACGCCTGTGGGTAGTAATGTTGCGGTGAGGGTGTCTGCGGGACTGGCGAAGATGTCGGAGTGGCAGAGCTGCTGGACGAGGTCGAAGTGTCAGGGCTAGCAGTAGCGACGGCGGGAGAGGCGAGACAACGCTCCCACTGGTGACGCATGGTGGCGATGACGCGCGCCTCGTCCATCAGGAGAGGGCACGTGTAGCACCCGTGCCCGGGCTGGCCACAGTTGTGTAAGACCGAGCCACCATCGCTGGACCCGGTCGACGGCTGCTGCTGCTGGTGTTGCGGCGGACCCTTGCCTTTCTTGTTCCGGCTCTTCTTCTTATTCCCCAGAGACGATGAGGTAGCTGCGACGGGGGAGGCGATGGCCACGGAGGCAATGGCAGGGGAAGCAACGGCAGGGGATGCAAGAGTCTCCATGCGATGGAGCTAGGACTCCTGGCAAGCTTCCTCAATGCACAGGAAGAGCTCGTATGCCCAGGGCATGAGGGTGTCCTAGGCCGCCATGGTGGAGAGGACGTCCTAGGGGTAGTGCACAAAGACGTCCGTGTACGCGCTAGTGGCGCCGCGCTTGATGGTGAGGAGCGTGGACAGAGGAGGTGGAGCGGATTTTCCGAGACGATGAAGGATGTCCTCCGTCCGCTGGCTGTAGGCAGTGACCGTCTCGGTCCCTCCCATGTGCAAGGAGTCGAACTCCCGGAGCAGACAGCTGATCTCAGCGTCGCTGGATAGGCGATGGGACCTAGTGAGGACGTGCCATGCGGCAGCAGGGTCTGGGATGTCGCCAGAGGTGAAGTTGCCGAGGAAAGGCTCTAGGGTCAGGCGGGAGGCTGGAGGGGCGACTGGGACGAGGGCACGGACAGCGCGACCAGCGTCATATAGCTGGTCGGCTTGGGTGGAGTCATAAGGGAGGGTGTAGTACGCCCACAGGCCCTCACCTTGCAGCCAGATCCGGAAGCTGAGCTCCCAGCTCCGGAACTGCTCGCCGGCCTGAAGCGGCGGCGGCGGAGTTTCAAAGTCCTTCTGCCTACACCCGGCGCCCAAAGTGGGGCCAAGGACGGAGGTCACTGTCTGTCGCTGGCGCTGAGTCTGCTGCTGTGCCAGGTAGTACATGGCAGCAGACACAATTAGGCTGGCGTGCCTTGGAGGGATGAACAACGGCGGTGCATTGGTGGCAATCTAGGAGGCTACTAGCTGTAGCACTACAAGCTACTGCGTCAATGCGGCGAGCTGTTGCTCAAGAGCAACGAGGGGGTCAAGGTTGCCGCCAACGACACCAGTGGGCTTCTGCTGCCGCTACTGTTGCTACTGCTGCAGTCGCTGCAAGAAAGGGGGGCTGGGGGTCGCCCCAACAAAGGAGGACCCCTCCCGACCAAGGCTATCAGCCATGGTTTGGTGTCCCTTGTTTTTGTTTTTGTTTCTGTTTTTTTCTTTGTGTTGTTGATATCAGCAACACAAAGGCGGTGGGAATTCTACCCACCCCTTTGGTTGTCTTCCCCCTTCCCTTTCTCCGCCCTTTTTTGTTTATTGATGACGTCAGCAATGACGTCAGTAGGGGGATGCTGATGTCAGCAGCGGCAGTTATTGGGGCCACTGCTGCTGCTACTGTTGCTGCTGCTACTGCTACTGCGGCTACAACCGCTGCAATTGCTGCTACTGCTACAGCTGTTGGTGCTGCTGTTGTTGCGGCTGCTGATGCAGGTGCTGCTGTCGCTGCTACTGCTACTGCTGCTGTTGCTGCAACTGCTGCTGCTGCTGCTCCGACTCCGGCTGCGGTTGCTATTGCTGCTCCTGTTGCTACGATTGCAATTGCAGCAGCAGCAGCAGCTGCTGCTGCTGCTACGAGTTGTTACGGCTGCTGTGGTTGTTGCAGCCTGCTGCTGTTGCTCCACGCTACTGCAGTTTCTTCGTACTACGGCTGCTGCTCGTTGCTGCTGCGGGCTGCTGTTGCGGGCAGCGAGGGTGGGGGATTTCTTTTTCTCCTTCTCGTTTTTTTTTTTCCGTTTTTCCTGTCACAACAGGCAGCCGCCCGCTGTCTGTTGTGCGCAACAGGCTGCTGCTTGCTGGCAGCAGTGAGCTGCTGCTCGCAGGTAACAGCGGGCTGCTGCTCGCTTCTCACTCACTACGAGCTGCGAGCAGCAACATCCACGGCTGGCTGCTGCCAGTAGCTGCTCTCTGCTGCTTGAGCTGCAGCTGGCTGCTGGTGTGGCTAACTGCTGCTGTTGCACGCTATTGCAACTACTGCGTGATACGGCTGCTGCTCCCTGCTTAGTAGGCTGCTGCTTCGCGCTGCTCCTGCTGCTGCTGCTGCTATTGTGAGCTACTGCTGCGGGTTGCTGCTACTGCGGGCTACTGCGAGCTGGTGCTTCTGCCTGTTGCTGCTGCTGCACGCAGCTACTACTGGCTACTGCTGCCACTGCTCGGTGCCGTTGCTGCAGGTTGCTGCTGCTACGTGGTGATGCCAGTCACTGCACCTGTGTGACGTTGCAGCGTGCGTCGTCGCCCGTAGGTGTCGGAGGCGGCCTATCGCTGACCTCCTCGCAACACTCGTGGGGGTCTGTGCTGCCAAAAAAAATCGGCAGCATTTCCCCTGGCCCAGGGGCCGTGGGAAAAAATCTGATGCCGCCACCAGGCAGGTCAATGCTGTCGGAAAAAATCCGGCGGCATTTCCCCTGCAGTGGCGCGTATGGGGATCTGCCGGTGTTGTCTGGCACCTGTTCGCCAGTCTTCTGCTGCTGCTGCTATGCTCTGGCTCTGATACCAAGCTAGAAAACCTAAGCAGCAGGTTGGGGCAGCAGCGTTGTTGAAGCAGCGTGCGGACTTCCGCGCTCGTTGCTTAAGTCAGCTGCCCCCTCAGTCTACTGCTCTAGAGTCCAAGTCTAGAATCTCTAGGTTTGTTACTCAGAAACGCGCGCGCCAGTGTTAGCGCCAGAAAGCAGCTGAAAACTGAAAGTGACTGATTAGGAATGAAGAATGAGCAACAATGGGAGACCCCTCCAAGTTCTAGCTCCCCCCCACTAGTGTAGAACTTGTTACTCAGCTAACCAGCCAATCAGAAAATAGCCCTAGACCTATTTTCTGGCAGACAGGGTTTTCTCGGTGAGCCCTGCCAGACGCCCAACAGCCCAAAACNTGAAAGTGACTGATTAGGAATGAAGAATGAGCAACAATGGGAGACCCCTCCAAGTTCTAGCTCCCCCCCACTAGTGTAGAACTTGTTACTCAGCTAACCAGCCAATCAGAAAATAGCCCTAGACCTATTTTCTGGCAGACAGGGTTTTCTCGGTGAGCCCTGCCAGACGCCCAACAGCCCAAAACCCGTGCGTCGTCCGTTTTGCCTGAAAACTGGACCATACCATAATACTGACGTTGCAAACGCAGTCGTGCGGTCAGAATCAACTAGAATATCAGTAGTAAAGAGTTATGGCTGCCCAAACCCGGGTAGTGCCTACGACATTCAGTGACGTTATGCAGGGCCACACAACAGGAGACATGGACCCTACGATGCAGATGCAATGCCACAACCAAAAACAAAGCTGAGTGCATGGAAACATCATCTGTAGTGGCAGTGACCGCCGGCGGCCCGACCGCCGCGGAGGCCTGTCGATAGAGCAGAGCGCATCGTCGTAGGGAGGAGGCTTCAGTGAACGGTGTGTGGGCCTCAGCGCACGTCGGCTCCACTAAGCGACACTCCAGTGGCGTCGAGTCTCGCCGTCAGTCGTCTGCACGCCGATGTCCACAAGTCGGGAGGACACAACAGAGTACAACGAGAGATGCGCGAAAACCAACAGAAAGTGAAAGATTAGGAATGAAGAATGAGACACAATGGGAGACCCCTCCAAGTTCTAGCTCCCCTCCAGCTTTGTAGAGCTTGTTGCTCAACTAACCAGCCAATGAGAAAAAAGACCATTTTCTGGCAGACAAGCTTTTCTCGGTGAGCCCTACTAGATGGCCGACAGCCCAAAACCTGGGCATCGTCCGTTTTGCCTGAAAAATGAACCATACCATAATACCGACACTACGAATGTAGTTGTGCGGTCAGAAACAAGTAGAGAAAAAACACCAAGGAGTTATGGCTGCCCGAACTCTGGCAGTGCCTACGATAGTCCATGATGCCAAACAGTGCCACAGAAACATGAGACTTGGACCCTAAGCAGAGCATAACGCTGCAGACGTAATGGTACAGTAAGATCCAGCACTAGGCACATGCAGACTGCATCTGCAGTGGCAGTGACCGCCGGCGGCCTGACCGCGGAGGAGGCCTGCTAATGGAGCTGAGCACGTCGCCGGAGGGAGGAGGCTCCACCGAACAACGAGTAGGCCTCAGCGTGCGTCGGTTCCACCGGACGACTCTCCACAAGCGTCGAGTCTCGCCGTCAGTCATCTGCAAGCCGATGTACACAAGGCAGGAAGACACAACAGAGCACAATGAGAGATGCAAAAAAATCAACACCAATCCGAAAACAGACCTTTTTTTCTGGCGGGCAGGGTTTTCATTGGTGAACCATGCCAGACAGCCGACAGCCCAAATCCCGGACGTCATCCGTTTTGCCTAAAAACTGGAGCATACCATAATACACATGCTCCATACGCACTTGTGCCGTCAGAGTCAGCTAAGAAAGAGTAGTGGGGAGTAACGGCTGCCTAAATCCAAGCAGCGTCTACGCTAATCCCCGGGACCAACAGAGCCCGAGAATCATGAAACTTGGACCCTAGGCATAACAACGCAATAGTGAAGTCAGACACGACATTGGACGCATGCAGATAGCATATGCACCAACAGTGAGTGCTGGCAGCATGACTGCCGAGGTCTGCGGATGGAGCTGAGCGCGTTGGAGGGAGGAAGCTCCAACAAAGTGCGTGGAGGCCTCAACGTGTGTTGGCCCTACCACATGACACTTGAGCAGCGTCGCGTCTCGCCGTCAGTCATTTGCATGCCGATGTACACAAGACGGGAGGACACAACAGAGTACAAATCAGAGATGTGTGAAAAACCAACACCACATGAGTAATGTGTGAGGTGTGCAAGTAGGCCAGAGGTCACTGTTGTGCTTTGTGCCATTCCTATACAGTTCACTGTGACCACTCGGCCGTGTCCATACTCGTGTAGATCCCTGAGGCGGGCGGCCCTGGTGGCACCAGCGCGACGACAGGTGGCGGACTACCAGCTTGGAGCTGACCGACCACTGTACCAGAGCCCCATATGCCACCAGGACTCTCTGCTGTGTCTTCTACATCTTGTAGGCGTCTTTCGGCGGACTGGCCATGAGGCCTATTTGCATGTTTTTGCATTGTATGTTCACTGTCTGTCAATGGATGCATGCATGTGACCAGTCGTAGTGTGCATCTCTTGATTGTACACGTCTAGGTTTAGACGGCGTAGCATTCTGACATGTGTGCGCAGAGTTACGGCCAAAACAGTGGTTTTGGGCCAGTTTTAGGACAGCTCTTGGAATGCCGCGTGCGACACCCGCTGTGCGCCGCGGCAGGTATTTATGCCTTGGACCTGTCATTTGTTATCTCTCTCTGCATATGCTATATTGAAGCATTCTGACACTTTGCCTTGTGTCTCCTAGCCAAACCCTTGCCGTAGTGTGTACGACCTGTGACTGTCGTCACCGTCTGATCAGGCACTGNCTTTTGATTCTGCACGTCTAGGTTCAGACGGCGTAGCATTCTGACATGTGTGCGCAGAGTTACGGCCAAAACAGTGGTTTTGGGCCAGTTTTAGGACAGCTCTTGGAATGCCGCGTGCGACACCCGCTGTGCGCCGCGGCAGGTATTTATGCCTTGGACCTGTCATTTGTTATCTCTCTCTGCATATGCTATATTGAAGCATTCTGACACTTTGCCTTGTGTCTCCTAGCCAAACCCTTGCCGTAGTGTGTACGACCTATGACTGTCGTCACCGTTTGTTCAGGCAGTGACGCCTAGTCAACGGCTGCGTTGCTAGGAAGCTTCCATGCATTCTTTCATGGTATCAGAATAGTGAGACAGTTCTCACTGAGCTCCACAGCAGAGACGAAGCGGAGCAGCAGTAGTGAGAGTCACCGCATTAGCAGAGTTCCTGAGGCTTGTCGGACACAGCCGGTCGCCGTCTACGCAGCCCCAACCACCACGTGAGATCGCAGCAGCAGAGGCAGCAGTAGCGTTGTGCAGCGCCATGCGAGGTGCGTGGCGGCTGCAGTGAGTGCAGCTGCCCCTCCCATAGCCGTGAGGTGCAGAGCAGCAACAACACAGGCGGCGGCAGCAGCAGCGTCGCAGCAGCAACCGTAGCAGCAGCGGCGGCAACAGCAGCGCAACAACAGCAGCGGCGGCAGCAGCGCAGCAGCAGCGGTGGCAACAGCAACGCAGCAGCAGCAGCGGCAGCCGCGATGGCAACAGCAGAGCAGCAGCAGCAGTAGCAGCAGCAACGCGGCAACGGCAGCGGCAGCAGCAGCAGCGCGCGGCGGCGGCAGCGAGCAGCAGCCGCAGTGCGCAGCAACAGCAGCAGCAGCAGCAGTAGTGCAGCCGCTGCTGCCTCCGCTGCATCCGCAGCTACACAGCTGCTGCTGCAGCTGACAGCACAACTGCAGCAGCAGCTGATAGCACAGCTGCATCAGCAGCTGGGCAAAAGCTGCTACGCAGCTTCCGCGCAACGTCCGCGCAGCCATCGCGGAGCAGCTGCACGCGTGCGCAGATTCGCGAGAATAAAAAAACCAACAAAAAGGGAAGACAAGCTGACGTCAGCTTTTTTGCTTGCTAACGTCATTCATCGTGCTCACGTCAGCAACCACCTGCTGACGTCAGCACCATACTTAGTCAAATTTTTGGCCGGACAGTCAAAAGTTGCCCGCGTTTCAACTCCTCGACAAACGCTGACACTTTTAAAATCCGACAAACTTCATCCATCGTCCCATACTCAGCGGCGACATGAGCTTGTTTGACAGCAAGGAGAAGGGACCAGGCGACCCCTCCTCCTCCTCGTCTGGCGTACTAAGTCCACGCTTGCCGGCCATTGAGGACCTGTGCAGCCAGCAGGATGAGATGCGGATAGCGTCAGTCTGCTCTCTTCGGAGATTCGAGTTCTCCAGCAGCGCCTCCGTCAGCTACAGACGGGTACCCGACCTCCACCGGTTTCCCCGATACGATCATCACCTGACTACACCGGCAATTACCCTCTCCCAGGAGTTTTTCCCGTCTCTCGTCCTCCTCAGCCTGCGGTTGCTCTCCCCATGGAGCGACAACCTAAGGACTTTGAGGCACCACCTCCATGGTACATCAGCGAGGATGGTTTCGGCTGCTGGGAGATCCTGTTTTAGGTGTGGGCTACATCTGAGGGAGTGTCGCTTTACTACCACAACCCGTACCAGTCTACAGACCCAGCACAGGCACTGACAGCAGCCCGGGTCATGCGCGGACTTCTCTACGCCATGCCACGGGTCGACTTCCGCCCCTTCCTTGGCGAGGCTGGCACTGGCACCGGCGCCGATCCCCGTGGAGGCTAGGATCTGGCGTTATCCCTGCTGGCTGCAGAGACGCACGCCACTCGTGCGTCACACATTCGTGCTTTCCATTCGCTCCGTCAGGGGCCTACGGAATCTGCAGCGGATTACTAGCGATGCGCCATGCGTATCTACACGCGTCTGGGGACCTCAAAAGGCACACAGCTGTAGGCGCTTCGGACGATCATGCTCGGAGTTCACCTTGAGTACACCGACATCTTCACACGGTACAACGACAACGTCCTCGAGCCTTTCTCAGCCACTCTGCGGGTTCTCCCTTGGGCGCATCAGCTTTTCCTCCAGGTGACTTCAGCCCATGAGGCAGTAGTAGCGCATCAGGAGACTTCCCTCGCTACAGCAGTCGTCGCATCACCACCATCTTCCCTCCTGCAGTCACCCTCATCTACCTCTATCACTACCTCATCTTCCTCCTCCTCTTCGACCCTGTCTACACCCACGCAGACACACGGCGTTGCAGCAGCTGCCATGGGGAAGAAGAGGAATAGGAGGCGCGGATCAGGTCACCAGCAGCCGTCATCCAGTGGTAGAAGTGGCCGTTATGTGCACTGCTACAACTGTGGAGGCACCCATCGCTACACCGAGTGCCAGCAGCCGCTTGAGCGGGCGCGGATCACCCATGGGCTTCAGGCTGCTCATGCTCTTCGTTCCACGTCCGGCGCGTCACCCGCACCCTCCTTCGGACGTGCGGCGGCCACGACTGCAGCTGTTCCTGCGTCCTTACCGGCGAGCAGCATCAATCCGGACCCACGCGACCGTACCATTGCCGAGCTTCGTCATCTTCTGGCGCTTCGTTTTCAAGGAGGTGCGAGTGTGTTGTCATTGTCAGGTGGTTCACAGACTGCTTGTTCGTCCGTTCCGGTGGCTCGTGATGAGGCGTGTGGGGGAGCACAGTCAGCATGTGATGATGATGGGCCTGACTGCACTGACTGGATTCATGAGTCTCACCTTCGTGATGTACGTCGTTCCTCCCCACTGACGGCTCAGCCCATCTCTGATGCCGAGTATTTCGTTGCTCGTTGTACAGTGACGTCCACTAGTCGTGACTCCGGTGGCACTTGGATCATCGATTCAAGGACCACCCATCACATGACGTTCCATCGCGGTGACTTTGTCGTACTCGGTCCTGTCACGTGTGTCCGTTCTGTTCGTACAAGCTCTGGTCAATCCTTGCCAGTCCACGGTGTGGGGGTTGTATATTTCGACGGTCCAACTAGCCTCCTGTACCTTTCTGACGTGTTGTTTGTGCTTGATCTTGAGCTCAGCCTGCTGTCTGTGCATGCGTGCACCCTGATGGGGCTCTCTGTGGAGCACACCGCTGATTCAGCGACTATGACTGCTATTGACACCCGTAGCATTGTCCTGCGTGCTTCAGTCATAGATGATTTGTATCGTATCGCTTGGCCCTCCTCCCCTTGCTCTCCCTCCTCATCCGGTCGCGTTTTTGTCACTGGTGTTCTATCCCCGGAACACCAGCGGTTGCTTCATCATCGTCTGTGTCACGTGTACTCCGACACTGTGTCGAAGCTCATTCGGACACAGCCTGCTCTTGGTCTTGACGTGGCTTCTTTCGAGAAGCCACCCAAGACCGACTGTCTTTTCTGCGCTCAGGGGAAGATGCACCGGTGCACCTACCCCGACTCGCGTTCCGGAGCGCTTAGGCCTCTCGAGTTGGTCCACTCGGACCTTCTCGGTCCTCTTCCGGTCGAGTCCCTGTCCGAGAGGGGCCGATATGTTCTGACGCTGACTGATGACTTCACCCGCATGTGGTGGGTCTATAGTCTGCGTCAGAAGAGCGACGCCGCCCTTGCAGTTCGGCTCTGGCTCGTGAAGACTGAGCGTCAGTCTCGCCACCCGCTACATACTTTTCGCTCGGATCACGGCGGCGAGTTTCTTGGTGAGATGGACTCCTTCTTTGCTGAGCAAGGGATTTTTCACCAGGTCTCCACTCCTGCTACTCCATAGCAGAATGGTGTATCTGAGCGTTGGAACCGCACCATGGAGGATGCGGTTCGCGCCATGCAGTCTGAGTGCGGTCTCCCGGAGTCTTTCGCCTTCAAGGGCTTCGCCTACATGACTTGGGTCTGGAACCGCCTCCCGCATGGTCCGCTTCCGGACCATGTTACACCGTACGAGCTCTGGTTTGGCCACCATGCTAACCTTCGTCTCGCTCGCGTCTGGGGATCCCTGGCCTCCGTGTGGTACACCGAGGACCAGCAGAAGTCCAAGGTCTCCCCTCGGGGCCGCTTGTGTGCCTTCATTGGCATCTCCCCGCGGTCGAAGGCCCGGCGCTTTTGCGACCCCACTCGCCGTCGCGTCATTGAGTCCCTTGTCGCGCTGTTTTCTTAGTCACTCACATATCGTGACCTGACTTCGATCACAGCCCTTTCCGCAGCCCATGTACCTTCCTGTGAGGGTCCTCGGCGGATGGGGGAGACTTCTACGCTAGCGACCATCCCTCGTCCTGCTGATGTGTCCGCTCGAGCCCCCTCTCGATCTCCAGCCCTTGATGATCCGGCTATCATTGTTGTTGGTCCAGAGATCTCGCCTGTACAGCTTGTCTCACACCCCACAGGTACCTCTTCTCTCACGCCTCCTCCTGCACCATCACCTGTGTCTGCCGGCACCCCTGCTCCTGCGTCTGACCAAGTCTTGCCTACTCCCGTTCCTACATCGGCTGACACTCCTACCTCAGTGTCCGGGCCAGCTTTGCCTGCTGTCACACCCAGCCCCGTGTCTCCCACACACTCATCTCCTCACACGGCATCTCCGGCTGCCTCGTCTCAGCCCTCACCAGCTGTGGTCGTACCTGTTCCTCTGGTCGTACCTGTCCCTGAGCCTGAGGTGTGCCCCTTGACCTCCGGGTACTCCCGTGAGCCCGATGGCCGCCTTCGACCACTGGACTCCGGGGCTCAGCGAGCGTCGGGTCCCAGACCCAGGCGTTCCACTCGCAGCATCGCGAGCGGTGATCCAGGCACAAAGACCTTAGGCCTGAGTGTCTGCACCGAGCTTTCAGAGGTACATCCAGCGTGCCCGGTAGGGCACGACCTGGTCACTCGCGAGTTCCATATCGCATGTGACACAGCAGTTGATCTCGTGGCCGTCAGGCCCGACACTGAGGCGTGTGCACTCGCCACGCAGAGTTCCCCCTCTATGCCGCCTGACCCTGGCACTTTGAGGGAGGCTCTCTCATTGCAGGATACCAATGCCTGGCGAGCTGCTTGCAAAGATGAGCTTCGCACTATCCGAGAGCACATAGTCTATGAGCTTGTCGACCTTCCCCCTAGGAGAAAGGCGATTCAGGTCAAGTGGGTCTTTCGCAAGAAGGTGAAGCCGGATGGCTCACTGGAACGCTACAAGGCCCGCTTGGTCGTCAAGGGGTACTCTCAGATTGAGGGATTCAATTGCACTGACACCTTTGCCCCTGTCGGTCGCATGACCTCAGCTCGAGCTCAGTTCGGTGTAGTGGCTCAGCATGACTGGGAACTACACCAGATGGATGTGAACAATGCATTCTGTTATGGGAGCCGCCGGTCGAGGCGGTGATTACGTCATCATGCTGAGGTCAGATGCATGCTTTGATGCTCCTATTGTACTCTACATGAAAAACCGTGCGAAATCCACCCAAGAACCGGGTCATTCGGTGCAGGGACAAGAAAGATACGGCCGTGCAAAGGTGGGAGGCGCACCTCCAGAAAACAAGAGACGTACCGGTTCGACCCCAAGCACGGCGGAGCGACTTTCTCGCCCACTGCAGCCAAAGCGCCCCTAGATGGACGTTTAGCCAATGAGGCAAGGTTCATTGGGGTCCATGGGTGCTTCGGGATGGCGGCTGGAGCTGCATTCGCAAGCAAAGGCGCTTCGGGCGGCCGTGACCCCCGCAGGCGGTGCTGCCAGCGGCCGTCACGCGTGGAGCATTCAAACGGCCATAACTTAACCGATTCTACACGGATTGAGGTGTTCTTTGGTGCATTGGAAAGCTCTCAACGCGTACTACATGATGCATGTGTTATTTGCATGAGTGCGTCTCGATAAAGGGCCTTGGAGTACTGAGTAGATTTCGGCTGCTGCATAGGGGCTGGTACATAAGGAAGCCTAGGGGTTGATCTAGGCATGCCAATCTTACCCAGAGACTCTGACATTGTCTTGTACTGATCTATCAAGTCTAAGGGATTCATTCCTTGCCCAAATCTCCTTGTGTTCCAAGTATTGCCTTGCACACGTCCATTCGGTCCTACAAGTCTTCCGCAGCGCACCTTGGTGCAAACGCCGCCGGGAGAGTCGCACGGCGGGAACCTCGGTCACTAGCAGCGGCCTTGCTGCTAGGAGAGGGTCGTGCGACATCTCAAGGGTCGGCCCACACACCAAGGGTCGAGGGTTGGGAAGTTTATCCCAAGGGCTCGGCGTGTGTCCGTCATGCCGGACGCCCCTCGGTTCACATTTGGTATCAGAGCGCGTGGACGTTCGCTCGGCTTTGCGCGGACCCAAGGGAGGCAGCAGATCTGCCACAATTGCGTTTGGCCGTAATTCTTTCGTCACAACCAGAACCATGGCGGCAGCAGCGTACGACCAGGCCTACCTCATGGAGGAGATCCGGCGTGCTCTTGACGAGTTGCGTCAAGAGAACCAGCAGCTACGTGTGGAGGTTGAGGCGAGGTACGTCGGCCAAGGGAGCAGTGCGTTGGGGGGTGTTGCATTGGCATGCGCACCTGCCTTTCGGCGGCCCAAACCGAAGGAGCCAGAGTTCTACACCGGCAAGGGCAGTGCGCGTGAGTGGCTCTTCACGGTGAACTCGTACTTCACGGCGTTAGACGTTCCCGTGGGAGAAGATGCCACAAGACTGGAGTATGCGCCTACGCTACTCCGGGGAATGGCGCTGCAGTGGTGGTCGGCGTTGTGCCGGCGGAACGCCGCTGGGTTGCCGGACGGGCTAGGGGCCGCGACACGGCTTCAGCCACTGTTGAGTCTACCGCTAGGACGGGAAGTGCAGCTCAGAGCACGGGCGTTGATGGAGAAGCCAGAGACGTGAGAGCAGTTCGAGACGATGCTCCAGGCGCGTTTCGACCTCCTCAACGTCAGCCGTGTAGCACGTGATAAGATCAAGCACGTCAAGCAAGGCAGATCTGTCCAGGACTACACTACACGCTTCATGGCCTTGGCGGCGCAGATTGACGACCTCTCAGACGCGGAAGCGTACGACCGCTACCACGACGGCCTGAAACCGCACGGCCAACGCGAACTCGCGGTGCTCGGGTTGCGGACCTTTGCGGAGTTGATCTCAGCGGCGGAGCGCATCGACGCGGTAAGCTACAATGCGCGCCAGACCAGCTATGCAACACAACCACGGGTGGAGCAGCCGGGTCAGGTTGTGCCCATGGAGATGGATGCAATCCAAGCCGGGCAGCGGGGTGCGGGCGGGCAACAGGGACCGAGAGGCAAGTGCTGGGTTTGTGGTGAGGAGGGTCATCGCAAGCGGGATTGCCCCAAGCGCAAGGCACAGCAGGGAAACGGGCAGCAGCAGTGAGGAGGGGACGACCTACTGCTGCAAGTCTTTCGTCCGCAAAGGACAGCACCAGCCCTGAAAGGCTTTTGCCGATTAAGGAGCTGCCTCAAGTGCTGTTGCAGTTTCCAGGGATCGTCTTGGAACTGGTTCTTGAGATTCCGGAGGGGCGTTTCAAGGGTCGGAGGAAACTACGCGGGCTGCTCGACGGCGGTGCGAGCCATAGCTTCTTCAACGACAGGTTGGCAACGAGGTTGGAGCTCGCACGGCAGCCGGGGATGTCGGCCAAGGCGCGGCAGGTGTCCGGAGTGGTGGAGTGCGGCAGGCCTCTCGTCAAGCACAAAGTCCGTATGGGTGAGTTGGGTTGTGACATGGAGTTCCACACTTGCCCTATGGATGATTACGACTGTTTGATCGGCCAAGATTGGTTGCACGCCTGGAATCCGGAGGTGGATTGGAGGTGCAACCGGGTGGTCGTGAAGGCGGGCGNATCACTTTGCCTTTGTGGCGGGGTGAGGGGAAGGAGTCGGAAGTGGCGGAAGCGGGGAAGCAGCTGCGCGTCATCAACTTGCAGCAGCTGAAGCGGTGCGAGCGCAAGGGTGGCCAGGTTTACTTGGCATGGGTGCCTCGACAACAAGCAGCAGAGCAGCAGATTGCATCGGTTGAAGCAGCAGAGGGACAGCTGGTGGAAGGCGCGGGGGCTCCAGAGTTGCCTCCCGGTGTTGGGGAGGTGCTCAATGAGTTCGGGGACGTTTTTCCGGAGGAACTGCCAAAGGGGCTGCCACCGCGGCGCGACATCGACCACAAGATCGAGGTGGTGCCAGGTTCGTCACCAACGGTGCGGTCTTACAACCGCATGAGCGACGCGGAGCTTGCGGAGCTCAAGAAGCAGTTGGGGGAATTGGTGGACCAAGGCTTCATTCGACCGTCGGTGTCTCCGTACGCGGCACCGATGCTGTTCGTCAAGAAGAAATCAGGGGAGCTACGGATGTGCGTGCACTACCGGGCGCTCAACAACATCACAGTGAAGAACCGCTACCCATTGCCGCGGGCCGAGGAGCTGTTCGACCAGCTACGAGGCGCACGCGTCTTTAGCAAACTGGACCTGAGGTCGGGGTACCACCAAATCCGCATTGCGGAGGAGGATGTGGAAAAACCGCGTTTCGGACGTGCTATGGACACTTTGAGTATCTCGTGATGCCTTTTGGGCTAACGAATGCTCCTGCTACGTTCATGGCGTTGATGAACCGGGTGTTCCACCCCTACTTGGACCAGTTCGTGGTCGTCTTCCTCGATGACATCCTTGTCTACTCGCGAACGATGGAGGAGCACCAAGAGCACCTGCGGACGGTGATGGAAGTGCTGAGAAAGGAGCGGCTGTTTGCCAAGCTCACCAAGTGTGAATTCGTCAAGCAGGAGGTAGAGTTCCTCGGGCACATTGTCAGCGGAAGGGGAATCCGCATGGACCCAAAAAAGGTGGAAGCAGTGCAGGAGTGGCCAGGGCCGGCGTGTGTGCGTGACATCCAGGCTTTTCTCGGTTTTACGAACTACTACCGGAGGTTTATCCGGGGGCATGCGGCAATGGGAGCACCCTTGACAGACTTGCTCAAGAAAGGGCGCCAATGGGAGTGGGGTGCGAAGGAGGGGCAAGCCTTTGGTGCAATGAAGGGTGCCATGTGTCAAGCCCCGGTGTTGGTGCATCCGGACACGAGCAAGGAGTACGTGTTGGCGACGGACGCAAGCGACTATGCGATCGGCGGGGTGCTGATGCAGGACCAAGGGGAGGGGTTGCAGCCCATTGCGTACTACTCCAAGAAGCTGAAAGGGGCTGAGCTCAACTACACGATCCACGAGAAGGAGATGCTCGCAGTGGTCCAGGCCTTCAAGCAATGGAGGTGCTACCTTGAGGCGCGGCGGTGTGTGCTGCACACGGACCACTACGCACTCAAGTACCTCAAGTCGCAGTCGAACCTGAGTCGTCGTCAGGCAAGGTGGATGGAGCTGTTGGAGGGCGGCTTCGACTATGAGATCCAATACAAACCAGGGAGGATCAATCCAACGGACCCGCTTTTGCGTCGTCCGGACTTGGGCGTACATGCGATCACGGTGCCGGCGGGATCTCCAATCATCCGCAGCCTGTTTGCACACGGGTATGCGGAGGACGAGGACTTTGCCGGAAGTGCGGTGAAGGGGTGCAAGTGGGACGGCCAGTATTGGCGGTGAGAAGGGGAACCAGATTGTGGTGCCGTGAAGTACGTCGTTGCAGCAAGCGCTGCTGGAAGAGGCGCATGACTCGCACTACAGTGGTCATTTTGGCCACGAAAAGACCTTCAAGACACTTGCGCGCCAATATTGGTGGGCGACGATGGGAGCAGATTGTAAGGATTACGTGAGCAGCTGTGACACGTGCCAAAGAATCAAGTCACGGAGGACACGGACGCCAGGGGAGCTGCAGCCGCTACCGGTGCCGGAACGTCCGTGGACGGACATCTCAGTTGATTTTGTGGGGGGTCTTCCACGGAATGCAACGGGCAACACCATGGTGCTGATGGTGGTGGACCGGTTCAGCAAAATGGCGCACTTTATTCCATGTGCGGAGAAGGTCACGACTGCAGAGACGGCTCAACTCCTCTTGCAACACGTCATCAAACCGCACGGGGTGCCGAAGTGCATGGTCTCGGACCGCGACCCGCACTTCACCTCCCGGTTTTGGGAGGAACTCTTCAAGAAGCTAGGCACCCTTGTGGCTCTTTCATCGGCCTACCATCCCCAAATGGATGGCCAAACTGAGCGCACCAATCAGACCATGGAGCAGCTACTGCGGGGGATCTTGGGGCCGGATGGCGAGGGATGGGAATGCAAGCTCTCGGTGGCTGAGTTTGCCTACAACTCAGCAGTGCATTCCTCTACGGGGCGGTCCCCCTTTGAGGTAGTGTATGGGGTGCAGCCGGCATGTCCCTCAGACATGGCAACGGGGTCGGACCTACCCGCGGTGCAGCAGTTTACAAGTGACTTCACAGAGGTGTGGTGCGGTGTATGCGAGGCGCTACACAAGGCACAGCAGCATATGAAGCGGCAAGCGGACAAGCACCGGACAGCCGAGGCGTTCTCGGTGGGACAACAGGTGCTGTTGAGCTCGCGGAACCTGCAGCTGGCGGGGGTGGGCAGCGACAAGCTCAAGCCACGGTGGGTGGGCCCTTTTTCGGTCAAGGAGAAGCGGTCCGAGGTGAGCTACAAGTTGGAGCTGCCGGACCACTATGCGATCCATCCCGTATTCCACGCTTCTCTTCTCAAGGCCTACAAGGAGCCGGATGCGCAGTTCGCGGCGCGGGGACAGGCCCCTCCCCCACCGGTCTTGGTGGAGGGTGAAGAGGTGTATGTGGTGGAGAAGATTCTCGGGCACCGTCGGCGCGGTAACGGGTGGCAATACCTGGTGCAATGGCTTGGGTATCAGCCTGAGCACAACTGCTGGGTCCCCGCAACCGATTTCCACAGGGGCGGTGCTATCAACACGGTCCTCCGAGCGTACCAGGTGCGCACCGGGACGGTGCGCCCTCGGAGGGGGGGGTGATGTTATGGGAGCCGCCGATCGAGGCGGTGATTACGTCATCATGCTGAGGACAGATGCATCCTTTGATGCTCCTATTGTATTCTACATGAAAAACCGTGCGAAATCGACCCAAGAACCAGGTCATTCGGTGCAGGGACGACAAAGATACGGCCGTGCAAAGGTGGGAGGCGCACCTCCAGAAAACAGGAGACGTACCGGTTCGACCCCAAGCACGGCGGAGCGACTTTCTCGCCCACTGCAGCCGAAGCGCCCCTGGATGGACGTTTAGCCAATGAGGCAAGGTTCATTGGGGTCCATGGGCGCTTCGGGATGGCGGCTGGAGCTGCATTCGCAAGCAAAGGCGCTTCGGGCGGCCGTGACCCCCGCAGGCGGTGCTGCTAGCGGCCGTCACGCGTGGAGCATTCAAACGGCCATAACTTAGCCGTTTCTTCACGGATTGAGGC
>SZWC01009624.1:13738-26270 GCA_023375785.1 Penium margaritaceum
GGTCTGTTGTTTGTATGCACCATGGTCTGTTGTTTGTATGCACCATGGTCTGTTGTTTGTATGCACCATGGTCTGTGTTTCTCTTTATCAGGTTGCCTCTGTTTCTATTTGGCTCTGTTTGTGTGTGGTCAGAGAGGATATTGATCTGGAAGTCCATACAGACGGAATGATTCTGACACGCAGCGATGGCGGTGCCACCACACATATGGGGGGTGAGGCCGAGGCCAGGGCCTCTGGTGGTGCTGATGGCGCTGCTGCTGGAGTGGACGATGGAGGAGGCGGCAGCAGCGATGACGATGATGATGACGAGTGTGTGGTGGTGGTGGACGAAGTTTTTGTTGTTGAGGAGCCTCGAGGAGACGCAAGGCGAGAAGGTGCTACTGTTGCTGCTGCTGTTGCTCCTGCCGCTGCTGATGCTGCCACTACCGCTGCTGCGACCAATGGTGGTGGTGCTCATACTCCTGGTAATGATGATGATGTCCCTGTCGTTGGTGCTGATGCTGCAAGTGTTGGTGCCACCATTGATGGTGGGGTTGCAGCTCGTCAAGGGAGGAAGAGGAAGGGGAGAGGAGGATGATGAGAAAAAGGGCCAAGGAGGAGGATTGGGTGGAGATGAAGATCCTGGCGATGTTGTGGAGGTTGTGGACCTGGGCGACGACTGATTGCGTCAGAGGTCTTGGCCTACAACGTGCCCACAGCCACTTTGTGACATGCACTCTGTTTGCCATTCGCCAGCAGCAGTTCAAGCTTCGTTTGCCATTCACACTGTCATGTCAGCATCTGCCTTGTGCTTGCATCAGGGAAGACTGGAAAGGGCACACTGAGTGTGTGAGCTCGGATTCAGGTCAAGCCCACAAGGCAAATCACACAGGCAAGGAAGAGCAGTGCACTACGGAATGGAGTGCTTCCGCAGATCTGTAGATAGCCTCAAGCAGTTGACTGGTGGACAGCATAGTTGGTCTGACTGGGATTCAGCCTATAACTTCGCTGCAGATGCCGTGGCGTCGACTCCATTCCAATCTGCCCATGGCTTTTCATTGGGAATGAGACATATCCCAAGTTACTTTTCTTTCTCTTGCCCAACCAAGACCCTCTACTGTACTAGCCCTTCCATTTGACTAAAGAAATTATTCTTCCTTCGACCTTCAAGCACCTGAATAGTTCCAGTCTCATGGACGAATCACTCATGGAATTATGAACATAGATCTGCTCTACACAGTTTCAGCTACCGCGATGTCTTCAGAGGGCTGCAAGCGGAACATGAACAATCCACGCTCCGTGCGCAGTCTTGCACTGACATGCAATAGCTGGGATGACACATGGACTTGGCAGTCAACGAATCGCAAAGCAATGTGCGAAACGGCTTGCGACGCGAGTTGCAAGATGCAGCATCGCTCTCATTTTCCAAAGCTTGAAGATGAATGAAGTTTTGGGGACAGGTTAAGGGAGTGACTAGGAATTTCGACCAAAATCAAGTAGCAAGGAAAACCCAGGGATTTTGGATGAAACACGTCCGAAGTTAAGGCTGGAAATTCTTGTCGAATGCTACAGACACTTAATTCACTAAAAGAAACTAGTCAAACGTAAGGGATAGTGCGGTAATTACAANGACATCGCGTTCGCCGTCAACCTCCTCGCTCAGTTCTCGCAGGCTCCACGTGCGAGAGCTCTTCACGCGGCTGTGCGAGTGGTACGGTACGTGGTCTCCACGCCGTATCTCGGACTCTGCTTTCGTCGGCAGTGTTCGGTGGTCCTTGACGGCTACACTGACAGCGACTGGGCTTGGAGTCCTGACGGGCGCAGTCGCACTGGCTACGTGTTTCTGCTCGGTGGTACCGCTTTGTCTTGGCGAAGCGGGAAGCAGGGCTGCATCGCACGTAGCTCGTCGGAGGCAGAGTATGTGGCTTTGGGGGCAGGGGCTGCAGAGGCAGTTTGGCTGCAGCGCTTGTTTCTTGAGCTTGGGCAGTCAGTACCCGCCATTGTGCTGCGTTGCGACAACCAGAGTGCTCTCGCCATCGCGGAGAATTCTGGTGTTTTTCATGCTCGCACAAAGCACATTGCAGCTGAGCATCACTTCGTTCGTGATCTGGTGGAGCGACGCGTGATCTCCATCATGTGGGTTGGCACTGACTTGCAGCGAGCTGATTTCTTGACGAAGGCACTTGCCCGCGGAAAGTTCCTGGTGGCCATTCGTTCTGTTGGGCTTCGCCCCGTGCGTGACAGTGGTTGAGTGTGGGATGTACGTTGTCGTCTCATCTGTCTGTGTCACTCACTATGTGGTTGTACCAGTGCTGCACGCGTATGGACATGCGTACCATCGGGTCATGGGGTAGTGTTGTGCTTCGTGCCGTTCCTGTACAGTTTACTGTGACCACTCGGCCGTGTCCATACTCGTGCAGATGCCTGAGGTAGGCGGCCCTGGTGACACCGGCGCGACGACAGGCGGCGGACTACCCGTCTGGAGCTGACCGACCACTGTTCCAGAGCCCCAGATGTCACCGGGACTCCTTGCTGTGCCTTCTACGTCTTGCAGGCGCCNCAGCGCAGCAGTGGCAGCAGCAGCAGCGCGCGGCGGCGGCAGCCAGCAGCAGCGCGCGGCGGCGGCGGCTAGCAGCAGCTGCAGCGCGCAGCAGCAGCGCCGCGCGCAGCAGCAGCCACCGCGCGCAGCAGCAGCAGCAGCAGCGCAGCCGCCGCTGCCACCGCTGCACACGCAGCTACGCAGCTGCTGCTGCAGCTGACAGCGCAGCTGCAGCAGCAGCTGGGCGGAAGCTGCTGCGCAGCTTTCGCAGAGCTGCCGCGCACCCCGCGCAGCGGCAGAACCATGACAAGAAAGAAAAAAAAAGGGGACGGGACAAGCTGACGTCAGCATTGTTCCTTGCTGACGTCATCAGGTCGTGCTGACGTCAGCAACCACTTGCTGATGTCAGCATCAATTTTCAACCAAAAAATCAAAAGTTGCCAGCGTTTCAACTCCCCGAGAAACGCAGATGGTTTTGAAATCCGGCAAACTTGACCTGTCGTCCCATAGTGAGCGGCGACATGAGTTCGCCCGACGACAAGGACAAGGGACCAGGTGATCCCTTCTCTCTTCTTCAGGGGTATTGAGTTCTCGCTCGCAGGCCATTGAGGACCTGCGTAGCCAGCAGGAGGAGATGCGTCGTCTGTAGCGAGAGCAGACTGACGCGATCCGCACGCTGACTGAGCTCCTGCGCGCTTAGTCCACGGCTCCTCCGCGGACTTCTGAGGGAGCTGCCGGCGTTGCGGCCTCCACCCAGCACTCAGCTCAGGTGCCCGGGACAGGTGCCCCGCCTGCTTCACCCCCTGGTGTGGTCTCCCCACCACCTGAGTACCTACTTGATGACGAGCCATTCATGCCTGGCTTTGAGGATGACTCCCAGGAGCGGGAGATTCGTCTTCTACAGGAGCGCCTCCGTCAGCTGCAGACGGGTATCCGACCTCCACCNGTTGTACCAGTGCTGCACGCGTATGGACATGCGTACCATCGGGTCATGGGGTAGTGTTGTGCTTCGTGCCGTTCCTGTACAGTTTACTGTGACCACTCGGCCGTGTCCATACTCGTGCAGATGCCTGAGGTAGGCGGCCCTGGTGACACCGGCGCGACGACAGGCGGCGGACTACCCGTCTGGAGCTGACCGACCACTGTTCCAGAGCCCCAGATGTCACCGGGACTCCTTGATGTGCCTTCTACGTCTTGCAGGCGCCATTCGGCGGACTGGGCATGAGGCCCATTTGCATGTTTTTGCATTGTATACTCGCTGTCAGTCGATGGATGCATGCATGTGTCTCCTAGCCAAACCCTTGCCGTTGTGTGTACGACCTGTGACTGTCGTCACCGTCTGACTAGGCACTGACGCCCGGTCAGCGGCCGTGTTGCTAGGAAGCTTCTACGCACTTTCTCATGGTATCAGAGCAGTGAGACAGATCTCACTGAGCTGCGCAGCAGAGACGCAGCAGAGCAGCAGCAGTGAGAGTCACCGCTGCAGCAGATCTTCTCGGACCCGCTGAAGACGGCCGTTCGCCGTCCGCGCACTCCACCCACCACGTGAGATCACAGCTGCTGAGGCAACAGCAGCAGCGCGTACCGCCACGCAGAGGTGTGTGGCGGTTGCGGTGCGTGGCGCCGCCACTCTCCCCCCCACAGCCGCAGCAGCAGAGCAGCAGCAGCAGAGGCGGCGGCGGCAGCCGCACAGCAGCAGCGCAGCAGCAGCGGCCGCCACAGCAGCGTGGCAGCAGCGGCGGCAGCAGCAGCGCAGCAGCGGCAGCAGCAGCGCAGCAGCGGCGTCGGCAGCAGCAGCGCAGCAGCGGCAGCGGCACAGCGGCAGCACTGGCAGTCGCGGCAGCAGCAGCAGCAGCAGCGCGCGGCGGCGGCAGCCAGCAGCAGCTGCAGCGCGCAGCAGCAGCGCCGCGCACAGTAGCAGCCGCCGCGCGCAGCAGCAGCAGCAGCAGCGCAGCCGCCGCTGCCACCGCTGCACACGCAGNTCGCAGAGCTGCCGCGCACCCCGCGCAGCGGCAGAACCATGACAAGAAAGAAAAAAAAAGGGGACGGGACAAGCTGACGTCAGCATTGTTCCTTGCTGACGTCATCAGGTCGTGCTGACGTCAGCAACCACTTGCTGATGTCAGCATCAATTTTCAACCAAAAAATCAAAAGTTGCCAGCGTTTCAACTCCCCGAGAAACGCAGATGGTTTTGAAATCCGGCAAACTTGACCTGTCGTCCCATAGTGAGCGGCGACATGAGTTCGCCCGACGACAAGGACAAGGGACCAGGTGATCCCTTCTCTCTTCTTCAGGGGTATTGAGTTCTCGCTCGCAGGCCATTGAGGACCTGCGTAGCCAGCAGGAGGAGATGCGTCGTCTGTAGCGAGAGCAGACTGACGCGATCCGCACGCTGACTGAGCTCCTGCGCGCTTAGTCCACGGCTCCTCCGCGGACTTCTGAGGGAGCTGCCGGCGTTGCGGCCTCCACCCAGCACTCAGCTCAGGTGCCCGGGACAGGTGCCCCGCCTGCTTCACCCCCTGGTGTGGTCTCCCCACCACCTGAGTACCTACTTGATGACGAGCCATTCATGCCTGGCTTTGAGGATGACTCCCAGGAGCGGGAGATTCGTCTTCTACAGGAGCGCCTCCGTCAGCTGCAGACGGGTATCCGACCTCCACCCGTGTCCCCGATACGACCGTCACCTGACTTCCCCAGTGATCACCCCCTTCCAAGATTTTTTCCCGTCACTCGTCCTCCTCAGCCTGCGACTGCTCTCCCCACGGAGCGGCAGCCAAAGGACTTTGAGGCACCACCTCCACGGTACATCAGCGAGGATGGATTTGACTGCTGGGAGATCTTGTTTCAGGTGTGGGCCACTTCTGAGGGAGTTTGGCCTTACTACCACAGCCCATACCAGTCTACAGATCTAGCATAGGTGCTGACAGCAGCCCGGGCCATGCGAGGGCTTCTCTACGCCATGCCACGTGAGACTGTCGCTGACTTCCGTCCCTTCCTCGGCGAGGCTGGCACAGGCACCGGAGCTGATCCTCGTGGAGGTTGGGATCTGGCGTTGTCCCTACTGGCTGCAGAGACGCACGCCACGCGTGCGTCTCACATTCGTGCTTTTCACTCTCTCTGTCAGGGACGAGCGGAGCCTGCAGCGGATTACTGGCGACGTGCCATGCGTATCTACACGCGCCTGGGGACCTCAGGGGGCACACAGCTGTGGGCACTTCGGACGATCATGCTCGGAGTTCGCCTGGAGTACACCGACATATTCACACGGTACAGCGATGCTGCTCTCGCGCCTTTCTCAACCACCCTGCAGCTGCTCCCGTGGGCCCGTCATCTTTTCCTCCAGGTGACGTCGGCCCGCGAGGCAGTAGTAGCACATCAAGAGACTTCTCTCGCTGCAACAGTCCTCGCCTCACCACCATCTTCCCTCCTGCAGTCACCCTCACCTTCCTCCATGACGACCTCATCTTCCTCCTCCTCTTCGACCCCGTCTACACCCACGCAGACGCACGGCGTTGCAGCGGCTGCCCAGGGGAAGAAGAAGAATAGGAAGCGCGGATCGGGTCAGCAGCAGTCGTCATCCAGTGGTAGCAGTGGCCGTTCCGTGCACTGCTACAACTGTGGAGGTGCCCATCGCTACACTGAGTGCCAGCAGCCGCTCGACTGGGAGCGCATCACTCGCGGAGTTCAGGCTGCCCATGCAGCTCGCACCGCGTCCGGCACGTCGACCGCACACTCCTCTGGACGCGCGGCGACTACGACTGCAGTTGTTCCTACATCCTCACCGGCGAGCAGCAATGATCCAGACCCACGTGACCGCACCATCGCCGAGCTTCGTCATCTTCTGGCGCTTCGCTTTCAGGGAGGTGCGAGTGTGTTTTCATCGTCGAGTGGGTCACAGACTGCTTGTTCGTCCGTCCTCGTGACTCGTGATGACACGTGTGGGGGAGCACAGTCCGCATGTGATGCTGATGGGCCTGACAGCACTGACTGGATTCATGAGTCTCACCTTCGTGATGTACGTCGTTCCTTCCCACTGACGGCTCAGCGTCCCTCTGATGCCGAGTGTTCTATTGCTCGTTGTACAGTGACGTCCACCAGTCGTGACTTCGGTGGCACTTGGATCATTGATTCCGGTGCCACCCACCACATGACGTGTCGTCGTAGTGACTTTGTGGTACTTGGTCCTGTCACGATTGTCCGTTCTGTTCGTACAGGTTCTGGTCAGTCCTTACCGGTTCACGGTGTTGGGGTTGTATGCTTTGTTGGTCCGTCTGGCCCCCTGTATCTCTCTGACATGCTGTTTGTGCCTGATCTTGAGCTCAGTTTGCTGTCTGTGCGTGCCTGCACTCTGATGGGTCTCTCCGTTGAGCATACCGCTGACTCAGCGATTGTGACTGCTCTTGACACTAGTAGCATTGTCTTGCGTGCCTCAGTCGTAGATGATTTGTACTGCATTGCTCGGCCCTCCTCCCCTTGCTCTCCCACCTCCTCTGGTCGTGCTTTTGTCACTGGTGTTCTATCCTCGGAACACCAGCGGTTGCTTCACCGACGTTTGTGTCATGTGGGCTCTAACACTGTGTCGAAGCTCATCCGGACACAGCCCGCTCTTGGTCTTGACGTGGCTTCTTTCTAGAAGCCACCCAAGACCGACTGTCTTTTTTGCGCTCAGGGTAAGATGCACCGGTGCACTTACCCCGATTCGCATTCCCGAGCGCTGAGGCCCCTCGAGTTGGTCCACTCGGACCTGCTTGGTCCTCTCCTGGTCGAGTCGCTGTCCGAGAGGGGCCGGTATGTTCTGACGCTGACCGATGACTTCACCCGGATGCGGTGGGTCTACAGTTTGCGTCAGAAGAGCGACGCCGCCCTTGCGGTTCGGCTCTGGCTCGTGATGGCTGAGCGTCAGTCTCGCCACACGCTACATACCTTTCGCTTGGATCGCGGCGGTGAGTTCCTCGGCGAGATGGACTCCTTCTTTGCTGAGCACGGTATTTTTCACCAAGTCTCCGCTCCTGCTACCCCACAGCAGAACGGTGTATCTGAGCGCTGGAACCGCACCATGGAGGATGCGGTCCGCGCCATGCGGTCTGAGTGCGGTCTCCCGGAGTCCTTCGCATTNGAGGGCTTCGCCTACATGACTTGGGTCTGGAACCGCCTCCCGCATGGTCCGCTTCCGGATCATGTTACACCGTACGAGCTCTGGTTTGGCCACCGTGCCGATCTTCGTCTCGCACGCGTCTGGGGATCCCTGGCCTCCGTATGGTACACCGAGGACCAGCAGGGGTCCAAGGTCTCCCCTCGGGGTCGCTTGTGTGCCTTCATCGGCATCTCCCCGCGGTCGAATGCCTGGCGCTTTTGGGACCCCACTCGCCGTCGTGTCATTGAGTCCCGTGACGCGCTGTTTTTTGAGTCACTCACATACCGTGATCTGACTTCGATCACAGCGCTCTCTGCATCTCATGTCCCTTCCTGTAAGGGTCCTCGGCGGATGGGGGAGACCTCTTCGCCAGCGACCATTCCTCGCCAGGCTGATGTGTCCGCTCGAGTCCCCTCTCGATCTCCAGCACTTGATGATCCGGCTATCATTGCCGTTGGTCTAGAGATCCCACCTGTCCAGCCTGCTTCGCACCCCACAGGTACCGCTGCTCCCACGCCTCCTCCTCCATCACCCTCTGTGTCCACTAGCACCCCTGCTCCAGCGTCTGACACAGCCCAGCCCACTCCTGTCTCTACGTCGGCTGACACTCATGTCTCAGTGTCCGGGCCAGCCTTGCCCGCTGTCATCCCCAGCTCAGTGTCCCCCACACACGCATCTCCGCGCACGGCATCTCTGATTGCCTCGTCTCAGCCCTCACCAGCTGTGGTCGTACCTGTCCCTGTGGTCGTACCCGTTCCTGAGCTAGAGGTGCGCCCCTCGACCTCCGGCTACTCACGTGAGCTCGGTGGTCGCCTTCGACCACTGGATTTTGGAGCTCAGCGAGCGTTGGGTTCTAGACCCAGACGTGCCTCTCGCAGCATCGCGAGCGGTGATCCAGGCACAAAGGCCTTAGGCCTGAGTGTCCGCACTGAGCTTTCAGAGGTACACCCAGCATGCCCCATAGGGCACGACCTGGTCACTCGCGAGTTCCATATCGCCTGTGACGCAGCAGCTGATCTCGTGGCCGTCAGGCCAGACACTGAGGCGTGTGCACTTGCCACGCAGAGTTCCCCCTCTATGGCGCCGGACCCGGGCACATTGAGGGAGGCTTTCTCATCGCAGGATGCTGATGCCTGGCGAGTTGCTTGCGAGGATGAGCTTTGCGCTATCCGAGAGCACGGAGTCTACGAGCTGGTCGACCTTCCCCCTGGGAGGAAGGCGATTTAGGTCAATTGGGTCTTTCGCAAGAAAGTGAAGCCGGATGGCTCACTGGAACGCTACAAGGCCCGCTTGGTCGTCAAGGGGTTCTCTCAGATTGAGGGAGTTGATTACACTGACACCTTTGCCCCTGTCGGCCGCATGACCTTAGCACGAGCTCTGTTCGGTGTAGTAACTCAGCATGACTGGGAACTACACCAGATGGATGTGAACAACGCGTTCCTCCATGGCTCTTTGGATGAGGAGATCTACGTGGCTCAGCCACCTGGATTTGAGGACGGTGACAAGGTCTGGTGCTTGCGCAAGTCCTTGTACGGCCTCAAGCAGTCTCCACGGTGTTGGAACCGGGAGATCACTGGCACCTTGACTCGCGCAGGATACGTACAGAGCGAGGCAGACCCCTCACTCTTCATCCTACCGACACCCGAGCAGTTTACCGCCATCCTNCGAGCTCTGTTCGGTGTAGTAGCTCAGCATGACTGGGAACTACACCAGATGGATGTGAACAACGCGTTCCTCCATGGCTCTTTGGATGAGGAGATCTACGTGGCTCAGCCACCTGGATTTGAGGACGGTGACAAGGTCTGGTGCTTGCGCAAGTCCTTGTACGGCCTCAAGCAGTCTCCACGGTGTTGGAACCGGGAGATCACTGGCACCTTGACTCGCGCAGGATACGTACAGAGCGAGGCAGACCCCTCACTCTTCATCCTACCGACACCCGAGCAGTTTACCGCCATCCTGGTCTATGTTGATGACCTTCTGATCGCGTCTCCGTCGCTGGAGGCCGTGAAGGAGGCCAAGGCTGTCCTGCAGACCGCCTACAGGACGAAGGACCTCGGTCCTACATCGGTGTTTCTTGGTATGGAGATTGTGCGAGATCGCAGACATCGGACACTGTGGCTGCATAAGGCCCGATACGCACGAGTCGTGGGAGAGCGCCTTAGCGATCTCCTTGGTACAGTGCCCACTGCTTCCACACCACTCACACCTGATGGGCAGGATGCCCTGAAGGTGGATGACCCTACACAGCTGGGGGAGACAGTGAACGTGACCTTGTACCTCCGTCTCATCGGATCTCTGATGTACCTGGCCACTACCACGCGTCCGGACATCGCGTTCACCGTCAACCTCCTCACTCAGTTCTCGCAGGCTCCACGTGCGAGAGCTCTTCACGTGGCTGTGCGAGTGGTACGGTACGTGGTCTCCACGCCGTATCTCGGACTCTGCTTTCGTTGGCAGTGTTCGGTGGTCCTTGACGGCTACACTTACAACGACTGGGCTTTGAGTCCTGACGGGCGCAGTCGCACTGGCTACGTGTTTTTGCTCGGTGGTACCGCTTTGTCTTGGCGAAACGGGAAGTCGGGCTGCATCGCACGTAGCTCGTCGGAGGCAGAGTATGTGGCTTTGGGGGCAGGGGCTGCAGAGGCAGTTTGGCTGCAGCGCTTGTTTCTTGAAATTGGGCAGTCAGTACCCGCCATTGTGCTGCGTTGCGACAACCAGAGTGCTCTCGCCATCGCGGAGAACTCTGGTGTTTTTCATGCTCGCACAAAGCACATTGCGGTTGAGCATCACTTTGTTCGTGATCTGGTGGAGCGACGTGTGATCTCCATCATGTGGGTTGGCACTGACTTGCAGCGAGCTAATTTCTTGACGAAGGCACTTGCCCGCGGAAAGCTCCTGGTGGCCATTCGTTTTGTTGGGCATTGCCCCGTGCGTGACAGTGGTTGAGTGTGGGATGTACGTTGTCGTCTCATCTGTCTGTGTCACTCACTATGTGGTTGTACCAGTGCTGCACGCGTATGGACATGCGTACCATCGGGTCATGGGGGAGTGTTGTGCCTCGTGCCGTTCCTGTACAGTTTACTGTGACCACTCGGCCGTGTCCATACTCGTGCAGATCCCTGAGGCAGGCGGCCCTGGTGACACCGGCGCGACGACAGGCGGCGGACTACCCGTATGGAGCTGACCGACCACTGTTCCAGAGCCCCAGATGTCACCGGGACTCCTTGCTGTGCCTTCTACGTCTTGCAGGCGCCATTTGGCGGACTGGGCATGAGGCCCATTTGAATGTTTTTGTATTGTATACTCGCTGTCAGTCGATGGATGCATGCATGTGACCAGTCTTTGTGTGCGTCTTTTGATTCTGCACGTCTAGGTTCAGACGGCGTAGGATTCTGACATGTGTGCGCAGAGTTACGGCCAAAACAGTGTTTTTGGGCCGGTTTTAGGACAGCTCTTGGACTGCCGCGAGCGACACCCGCCGTGCGCCGCGGCAGGTATTTATGCCCTGGACCTGTTAGTTGTCATTTCTCTCTGCATATGCTATATTGAAGCATTCTGACACTTTGACTTGTGTCTCCTAGCCAAACCCTTGCCGTTGTGTGTACGACCTGTGACTGTCGTCACCATCTGACTAGGCACTGACGCCCGGTCAGCGGCCGTGTTGCTAGGAAGCTTCTACACACTTTCTCAGAAAGGGGGGTTGTGATTTGTGACGTTTGTGTACAGTTTACTGTGACCACTCGGCCGTGTCCATACTCGTGCAGATCCCTGAGGCGAGCCTTGGTGCCACCGGTGCGACGACTGGCGGCGGACTACCGGCTTGGAGCTGACCGACTACCGTTCCAGAGTCCCAGATGCTGCCGAGATCCTCTGCTGACGTTTCTACAGCTTGCAGGCATCTTTCGGCGGACTGGCCATGAGACCTATTAGCTTGAAAACCTAGGCAGCAGGTTGGGGCAGCAGCGTTGTTGATGCAGCGTGCGGGCTTCCACGCTCGTTGCTTAAGTCAGCTGCCCCCTCAGTCTGCTGCTCTAGTGTCTATGTATGGAAGCTCTGGGTTTGTTACTCAGAAACGCGCGCGCCAGAGTTAGCGCCAGAAAGCAGCTGAAAACTGAAAGTAACTGGTTAAGAATGAGCAACAATGGGAGACCCCTCCAAGTTCTAGCTCCCCCCCACTAGTGTAGAAGTTGTTACTCAGCTAAGCAGCGAATCAGAAAATAGCTATAGACCTATTTTCTAGGGACGGAGTTGTTATATGCCCGTCGTCACGGTCAATAGATCCGCGGTGCCCAATGTCGAAAACGACCCGCACGCGGTGTCCAGAGTCGAAAACGGAAAAGACGCGCTGCCCATAGTCGGAAAAATGATGACAGCGGTGCCCATGTTTCTCGACGCGCGAGCGAAAACGGGCACGTCTGATATATATTTCATGTATATCTCACTTTTGACATGTTTTTTTACATCGAGCTTCGCCGGTCGTCGCGAGCTCGCAGGAGGAGTTTCGCGCCGAAACCTCCCTACAAGCTCGCGATGACCCTGCCCAATCCCCCAAACCTACGACAAACTAGGGGGTTTGTCGTAGGTTTGGGGAGGGTTGCAGGATGCAGCGCACGCTGGGCATCTGCCGGGCCCCGCTACCGCGGGGCCCGGCAGATGCTCCGGCAAAGAAGAAAACAACACCCAAACCCCCGAGTGTAACTGGGGGTTTGTCTGTTATTGGGGGGGGGTTGCGAGTTGCGGCGCACGTGTGAGAGAAGAAAGGGAATCTGCGGGGCCCCGCTACCGTAGGGCCCGGCAGATGCCCGGGCAAGTAAAAAAATGAAACCCAAACCCCCTGGTGTAACCAGGGGGTTTGTCGTCTATTCGGGGGGGGGGGGGG
>SZWC01009624.1:27635-42031 GCA_023375785.1 Penium margaritaceum
ACGCAGAGACGCACGCAGAGACAAAGAGGGCAACTCACGGACGCACGCCAACTGAACTCACAACCTTGTTGAACGAGTCCCGCTTCAGTGCCTTGGTCAGGAAGTCAGCCAGCTGCCGTGCTGTCTCAACCCACACGATGTTGATGCTGCCGTCATGCAACAACGAACGCACATAGTGATACTCAACATTGATGTGCTTTGTGTGTGTGTGATGCACACCGTCATTGTCGGCGGTGGCCATGGCACTCTCATTGTCACAATGCAAGGTGATGAATGCGACAGACTGATGCAACTCGGACAACAGACGACGCAACCACACACTCTCACACGCGCCTGAGCTAAGGGCCACGTACTCAGCCTCAGCAGTGCTACATGAAATGCACCCCTGCTTGCCACTGTGCCAGGACACAGCTTTTCCGCCGATCAAAAAGATCCGGCCCGTGCGACTCTTACCGTGTGGACTGCCGGCCCAGTCACTGTCGGTGTAGCCCACTGCGACGACGGACGGGTGGCAGCGGAACATGAGACCTCGCGGAGGGGTTGAGATGACATAACGCAACACTCGGATCGCGGCCTCGAAGTGGAGTTGACGCGGCTCCTGAGAGAACTGGGCCAGGAGGTTGACGGCGAACGCGATGTCTGGACGCGTCGTCGTCGCCAGGAACATCAGTGACCCGATGACCCGCACATACGCGGTCACATCAACTGGCTCCCCCACAACAGCTGGGTCAGGACTCTTCAGCTTCACCTGGCCATCGGGTGATATGGGTGAAGATGCACTAGGTACAAGGGGCAGGTCCTCGGCGAAGCGAGTGGACAGGGTCTGTACATAGGCAACCTGGTGGACGTGCAAGATGCCTTGGGAGCGATCATGCTCGAGCTCCATGCCCAGGAAGGCTCGGGCAGACCCAAGATCCTTCATCTGGTAGGCGGCGTACAGCATGTCCTTGACACGCTGAATGGCGGCCGTGTCTGGTGACGCAATGAGGAGATCGTCGACGTAGACCAGAATTGCGGTGAACGTCTGACCTCGCGAGCTGGCGAATAGTGCGGGGTCAGCGGTGTTGCGCTGGAGGCCGCCACGGAGAAGCCTGCTACTGATCTCCTGGTTCTAGCACCGAGGCAACTGCTTTAGGCCATAGAGGGCCTTCCGCAGCCACCAAACTCTCCCAGTGCCGTCGTCGAAGCTTGGGAACTGCACCATGTAGAGCTCCTCACCCTCCAATGAACCATGGAGGAATGCGTTGCTCACGTCCATCTGATGTAGCTCCCACCCATGCAGGACAACCAGGCTGAAGAGCGCACGGCTAGTGGAGAACCGACCGACTGGGGCAAAGATCTGGTCGTAATTGACCCCAGGGACCTGAGCAAACCCCTTTACTATGAGGCGGGCCTTGTACTTGTCCAAGGACCCGTCAGGCTTCCACTTGCGCCGAAAAACCCACTTGGCACCAATGGCCTTCCGACCTGGAGGGAGGTCGACGAGGTCATACACGTAGTGCTGCCGGATAGCTGCGAGGTCCTCGGCGCAGGCAGCATCCCAATGTGCGGCCTCAGGAGAGGCTCGAGCCTCACGTAGGGTGGCTGGGTCCTCCGTGCGTGCTGTGGACCGGACAAAGAGGGCGTGTGCATCACGAGCTCCAGGTGGCATACAGGCGAGTACAGCCACAACAGCATGCCGATATACGTGATGAAGCATGGCGTAGCCCAGTGCAGAGCCCGGGTGAAGGTCTGCGATGATGGCCGAAGTGGTCAGGCTGAGAGCCTTCGTGCCAGGGTCCCCACTCACGACCGTAGGAGTGGAGGAGACACGTGGAGCCACAGGGGGTCGAGGCGCCAGGGGACGCGGTGCGACGGTCTGCGCGCTCATGTCGACAGAGGTTGGAGGCTGCCGCCTGGGTCGCGTGTGTAGCGCGGTCGGGCATGAGATGACACAGAGTCCGACGGGCCAACGGAGGCGGACGGGGCTACAAGCCCGGGGGAGCCAGCGGACGCGACTGGGGCTGCTGGCCCGGAGGGACGAGCGGACGCGACTAGGGTAGCTGGTCCGGAGGGGCAAGCGGACGTGACAGGAGCTACAGGCCCAGAGGGGCCGGTGGACGCGACTGGGGCTGTCGGCCCGGAGGGGCCATCGGAAGCGACTGGGGCTCCCGGCCCGGAGGGGCTAGCGGTAGCGACTGGGACAGCTGGTCTGGAGGGGCCAGCGGACGCGACTGGGGCAACTGGTCCGGAGGGGCCAGCGGACGCGACAAGAGCTGCAGGCCCAGAGGGGCCGGTGGACGCGACTGGGGCTATCGGCCCGGAGGGGCCATCGGAAGCGACTGGGGCTGCCGACCCAAAGGTGCCAGCGGACACGACATGCGCTGCTGACCCGGAGGGGCCAGCGGACGCGACTGGGGCAGCTGGTCCGGAGGGGCTAGCGGACACGACGGGGGCAGCTGGCTCGGAGGGGCCAACGGACGCGGCTGGGACTGCCGGCCTAGGGGGGCCAGAGGACGCGACAGGGGCTGCCGGCTCAGAGGGACGGAGTGATGTGTCACCCAGAAGCGACAGGACGGAGGATGGACTCACCACTCCCCCACGCGACGGGAGGGACACGGACGAGCAGGAGCGGATGAAGTCGCGGGGAAACAGGTCCTCGAAGAAGAGGGCATCGCGGGACTCGACAATGCAATGTCGGGATGGGTCCTAGAAGCGCTAGGCTTTGGACTGACAAGACACACCGAGGAAGGTGCAGGGGCGTTCGCGGGAGGCGAGCTTGCCGCCCTGCTGTGGGGCAGGCAGCCACACAACGGCCACGCAGCCCCAGACGCGAGCCGTGCGGAGGTCAGTGCTGGTATGGCGTGCACTGGCAGGAGCGGGACCGTGGGGAATCCGGTTCCAGACCCAGGTCATGTAGGCCATGGCTTAAAAATAGAAGCCATCAGAGAGACCGGATTCGACCCGCATGGTGCGGACGGTGTCGGCCATGGTACGGTTCCACCGTTCGGAGACGCTGTTCTGGGCAGGTGTGTAGGGCGTAGACGTCTCATGGTGGATCCTGTAGGAGGCGAGAAAGGTCCTGGCCTCACCCATGTACTATCCACCACGATCGGAGCAAAAGCGGCGAAGAGAGCGGCCACACTCGCAATCCGCGAGGACAAGCCAGTCTTGAATGACTCGGGCGACATCGCTTTTCGGCCGGAGGCAGAAGACCCAGCAGTAGTGAGAATAGTCGTTCGTAAGGGTGAGGACATAGCGGCCATGCTCACCGACGGACTCGGTGGGGAGAGGGCCCATGACGTCCGAGTGGACAAGGTCGAGAGGGGCAGACGCACGGGAGGAAGACAAGGGGTATGTGGACCGGTGCATCTTCCCCTGAGCGCAGTCAATGCACTCAGTGGGGCACGGGAGAGGGAAAGTCTCTGGGTCAAGGCCCTTGGCCGGCTGGGTGTGGAGCATGCTCTCTACGGTAGCAGAGTGGACGTGGCAAAGACGGCGGTGGAAGAGGCGGGTGTGCTGAGGAGAAAGCGTACTGGTGAAGAACACATGGCCTGTGGCGGCCGACGGGGAGGAGACGGGAGGAGAAGAGGAAAGGCGAGGAACATGCCACAGGTTGCCACGGGCGGTGGCGTGCAGTACAACAAGACCAGACGGACGCAGCGACATAGTGCTGACACCACGCGAGTGTGCAACGTCCATGCTCATGCAATCAAGGGCAGTCACGGACAGGAGGCTGAGCTCGAGACCAGGGACGAAGAGGACATCGGTTAGAAAGACGTCACCGGCAGGACCACGGAAACGAACGACGCCGACACCACGGACAGGCAACACTTGTCCAGAACCCGTGCGGACACCAGAGACATCGCCTACAGGACCGAGCATACTGAAGGCCTCACGCGAGGCCATCATGTGATGCGTGGCCCCGGATTCGATGATCCAGGTGTCAGCGGGGTCCTGAACAAGGGTCGCTAGATCGCTAACAGTCACATGGCAGCAAGCGAGGGACAAAGACGCGGTGGAAGGAGGCACAAAACGAGACTGCCAATCGTCAAGCCACGCAATGTCGTCAAGGAGGGGGGTGGAGGAGACCACGAGAGACGACAAGAAAGACGAAGAAATGCGACACGACCGCAGCTCAGTCTCAGTCATGCAGGGCTGGGTAGGAGGGCAGGAGGTGACGCAACTCGCACTTCCCTAGGGAGGAGGGCGAGGCAGGCCAAGCTAGAGTGCGATGAACTGCTCTAGCTGACGCTCACGAGAGAACGGCCCAGGAGTGTAGACGAAGTACGGAGTGACGGCGCCAGAGCTCGGGTAGTAGGAGGACTGAGCCGGTGAAGGAAGCGGAGGCGTCGACGGTTGTGGGAAGTACTGCTGCGGGTAGTACTGCTGCGGCGCGGGTGTCTGCGGGACAGGCGGAGCTGTCGGAGTGGTAGAGCTGCTAGACGAGGTAGGCGTGTCCGGTCCAGCAGCAACGACCGCAGCAGAGGCAAAACGGTGCTCCCACTGGCGACGCATGGTGGTGATGACGCGCGCCTTGTTCGTCGGGAGAGGGCACGTGTTCCATCCGTGCCCGGGCTAGCCACAGTTGTGGCAGACCGAGCCACCACCGTTGGACCCGGTCCACGACTGTTGCCGCTGCTGTTGTGGTGGACCCTTGCCTTTCTTGTTCCGGCTTTTCTTCTTCCTCAAAGGCGATGAGGTAGTTGCAGTGGGGGAGGCGACGGCCACGGAGGTAACGGCAGGGGAGGCGACAGCAGGTGATGCAAGAGTCTCCGTGCGATGAAGCTCGGAATCCTGGCAAGCTTCCTCAATGCGGAGGAAGAGCTCGTATGCCCAGGGCATAAGGGTGCCTTGGGCCGCCATGGTGGAGAGGACGTCCTGGGGGTAGTGCACAAAGACGTCCGCGTATGCGCTGGTGGCGCCGCGCTTGATGGTAAGGAGCATGGACAGAGGAGGTGGAGCAGATCTGTCGAGACGACGAAGGATGTCCCCCGCCCGCTGCCAGTAGGCAGTGACTATCTCGGTCTCCCCCATGTGCAGGGAATTAAACTCCTGAAGCAGACGGCTGATCTCAGCATTGCTGGACAGGCGGTGGGGCCTGGTGAGGACGTGCCATGCGGCTGCAGGGTGTGGGATGTCGCCAGAGGTGAAGTCGTCGAGGAAAGGCTCTAGGGCCAGGCAGGAAGCTGGAGGGGCAACTGGGACGAGGGCACGGACGGCACGACCAGCGTCATATAGCTGGTCGGGCTGGGTGGAGTCGTAGGGGAGGGTGTACTATGCCCACAGGCCCTCACCTTGCGGCCAGATCCAGAAGCTGAGCTCCCACCTCCAGAACTGCTCGCCGGCTTTAAGCGCCGGCGGCGGCGTCTCAAAGTCCTTTTGCCTGTGGCTGGCGCCCAGAGTGGGGCCAAGGACGGAGGACACTGTCTGCCGATGGCGTTGAGTCTGCTCCTATGCCAGGTAGTATGTGGCAGCAGACACAGTTGGGCTTGCATGCCTTGGAGGGACGAATGGCGGGGCGCACTAGTGGCAGTCTGGAAGGCTACTGGCTGCAGCGCTGCCAACTGCTGCGTCAAGGCAGCGAGCTGTTGCTGAAGAGCAATGAGGGGATTAGGGTTGCCGCCAACGATACCAGTGGGCTGGTGCTACTGCTGCTGCTGCTGGAGCTGCTGCTACTGCTACTGCTGCTGCTGCTGCTGCTGCTGTTGCTGCTGTTGCTGCTGCGACAGCGGCGGCGGCGGCTGTTATTGCTGCTGCTGCAGTCGTTGCAGAAAAGGGGGGGTAGGGGTCCCCCCAACAGAGGAGGACCCCTCCTCACCTGGGCTACCAGCCATGGTTTGATGTCCCTTGTGTTTCCTTTTCTTTTGTCTTTGTGTTGTTGATGTCAGCAGTGGTTTGGGGCGATAGGGATTCTACCCACCCCTTTGGTCTTCCCCCTTTCCTTTCTTTTTTTTGTGTTGATGACGTCAGTAATGACGTCAGCAGTGACGTCAGCAGAGGGGTGCTGATGATAGCAGCGCTGGTTGTTGGGGCCGCCGTTGCTGCTGCTGCTGCTGCTGTTGTTTGGTGCTGCTATTGCTGCTGCTCCTGGTGCTGCTACAGCAGCTGCTGCTGCTGCTATTGCTGTTGTAGTTACAGTTGTAGCTGCTGTTGCTATGAGCTGTTGTGGCTATTGTGGCTGCTGCAGCTCGCTGCTGCTACTGCGCGCTACTATAGCTACTGTAGCTGCTACATGTTGCAGCTTCTGCTCGCAATTGCTGCAGGCTGCTGTAGCGAGCTGCGGGGTTCGGGGATTGTTTTGTTTTGTTTTTTTTCTCATTTTTTCCTGTCACAGCAGGCAGTAGCCCGCTGTCTGCTGCGATCAGCGGGCTGCTACTCGCTTGGCAGCAGTGAGCTGCTGCTTGCTGGCAACGGCGGACTGCTGCTTGCTGCTTGCTCGTTGCGAGCAGTAAGCAGCAGTAGCCGTAGCTGGCAGCTGCCATCCGCTGCTCGCTGCTGCTTCTGGCTGCTGCTGTAGCTCACTGCTACAACTACTACAGCTCGTTGCTGCTGCTGCACGCTACTGCAGCTACTACGTGTTGCGGCTGCTGCTTGCTGCTGCTACAAGCTGTTGTTGCGGGCTCGTGCTGCGTGCTGCTGCTGCTGCTGTTGCGGGCTACTACAAGCTGCTGCTTCTGCCTGCTATTGGTGCTACACGCAGCTGCTGCTGGTTGCTGTTGCGGCTGCTCGCTGCCATTGCCTGCGGCTGCCGCTGGTGCCTGTCACTGCACCTGGGTGACGTTGCAGCTTGCGTCGTCGCCCGCACTTGTCGGACGCCGCCTGCCGCTCACCTCCTCGCGTCACGAGTGGAGGTCGGTGCTGCCGACAAATTTTGGCAGCATTCCCCCTGGCCCAGTGGCCGTGGGAAAATTTTGACGCCGCCACCAGGCGGGTCAATGCTGCCGGAAAAAATCTGGCAGCATTTCCCCTGCACTAGGGCGTATGGGGGTCCGCCGGTGTTGTTTGGCATCTTTTTGCCAATCTTCTGCTGCTGTTGCTACGCTCTGGCTCTAATACCAAGCTTGAAAACCTAGGCAGCAGGCTTGGGCAGTAGCGTTGTTGATGCAGCATGCGGGCTTCCACGCTCGTTGCTTAAGTCAGCTGCCCCCTCAGTCTGCTGCTCTAGAGTCTAAGTCTGGAAGCTCTGGGTTTGTTACTCAAAAACGCGCACGCGAGAGTTAGCGCCAGAAAGCAGCTGAAAACTGAAAGTAACTAGTTAGGAATGAAGAATAAGCAACAATGGGAGACCCCTCCAAGTTCTAAGCCCCCCCCACTAGTGTAAAAGTTGTTACTCAGCTAACCAGCCAATCCAGAAATAGTGCTACACCTAGTTTCTGGCAGGCAGGGTTTTCTCGGTGAGCCCTGCCAGACGCCCGACAACCCAAAACCCGGGCGTCGTCCGTTTTGCCTGAAAACTAGACCATACCATAATACCGACGTTGCGAACGCAGTCGTGCGGTCAGAAACAGCTAGAAAAATAGTAGCAAGGAGTTATAGCTGCCCGAACCCAGGCAGTGCCTACGATGATCCATGATGCCGAACAGGGCCATGCAACATGCAACAAGGACCATAGGCAGAGCACGACAATGCAGACTCGATGGGACGCGCTTGGCGCATGCAGACAACAACTGCGGTGACAGTGATCGCCGGTAGCACGACCGCCGAGGAGGCCTACTGATGGAGCTGAGCACGTCGCCGGAGAGAGGAGGCTCCAGCGAACTGCGCGTAGACCTCAGCGTGCATCGGCTCCACCCGACGACGCTCCATCAGCATCGAGTCTTGCCGTCAGTCATGTGCACGCCGATGTACACAAGCCGGGAGGACACAACAGAACACAACGAGAGATGCACAAAATCCAACAATATTTGCATGTTTTTGCATTATATGTCCACCGTCTGATGATGGATGCGTGCATGTGACCAGTCGTAGTGTCCGTCTTTTGATTTTGCACGTCTAGGCTTAGACGGTGTAGCATTCTGACATGTGTGCGCAGAGTTACGGCCAAAACAGTGGTTTTGGGCCGGTTTAAGCACAACTCTTGGACTGCCGCGTGTGACACCCGCCGTGCGCCACGGCAAGTATTCATACCTTGGACCTGTCATTTGTTGTTTCTCTTTGCATATGCTATTGAAGCATTCTGACACTTTGTCTTGTGTCTCCTAGCCAAACCCTTGCCATTGTGTGCACGACCTGTGACTGTCGTCACCGTCTGACCAGACACTGACGCCTAGTCAGCGACTGTGTTGCTAGTAAATTTCCACGCATATTGTCATGGTATCAGAGTAGTGAGACAGTTCTCACTGAATTGCGCAATAGAGACGCAGCAGAGCAGCAACAGTGAGGGTCACCGCTGCAGCAGATTCGTTGGGGCCTGTCGGAAATAGCCAGTTGCACTTGGCGCGGCCCTCACCCACCACGTGAGATCGCGACGTGCTGTTGCGACCATGCCAGCAGCAGTAGCAGTGTAGCAGTAGCAACAGCGGTGCGAGGCGGCTGTAGTGAGTGCCGCCGCCATCCACAGCCGCATTGGCAGCAGTAGCAGCAACGACAGCAGCAGCACAACAGCAACGGTGGCAGCAGCAGTGCAACAGCAACGGCGGTAGCAGCAGCGGAACAGCAGCACGGGCAAGAGCAGTGCAATAGCAGCAACGGCAGCCGGCGGCGCCGAGAACAGGGCAGCAGTGGCAGCAGTAGCAGGAGCAACAGCGCAGCAATGGTAGCAGTAGCAGCGTGCGACGGCGGCAGAGACCAGCAGCCGCAGTGCGCAGTAGTAGCATCAGCAACAGCGTAGGCGCTACTGCCGCCACTGCATACGCAGCTACACAGCTGTTGTTGCAGCTGATAGCACAACTGTGAACAGAGGGGCGTCCGGCGTGACGGTCACATCGCTTCAGCTGCTGCAAGTTGATGACGCGCAGCTGCTTCCTTGCTTCCGCCACTTCCGACTCCTTCTCCTCACCCCGCCACAAAGGCAAAGTGATGTTTTTCCCGCCCGCCTTCACGACCACCCGGTTGCACCTCCAATCCACCTCCGGATTCCAATCGTGCAACCAATCCCGGCCGATCAAGCAATCGTTGTCATCCATAGGGCAAGTGTGGAACTCCATGTTGCACACCAACTCACCCATATGGACTTTGTGCTTGACGAGAGGCCTGCCGCACTCCACCACTCCGGACACCTGCCGCGCCTTGGCTGACATCCCCGGCTGTCGTGCGAGCTCCAACCTCGTCGCCAACCTGTCGTTGAAGAAGCTATGACTTGCGCTGCCGTCTAGCAGCCCGCGTAGCTTCCTTCGACCCTTGAAATTCCCCTCTGGAATCTCAAGATCCAGCTCCAAGATGATCCCTGGAAACTTCCGGGTCTCACCTTCATTCCGCAACAGCACTTGAGGCAGCTCCTTAATTGGCAAAAGCCTTTCAGGGCTGGTGCTGTCCTTTGCGGACGAAAGACTTGCAGCAGTAGGTCGTCCCCTCCTCACTGCTGCTGCCCGTTTCCCTGCTGTGTCTTGCGCTTGGGGCAATCCCGCTTGCGATGACCCTCCTCACCACAAACCCAGCACTTGCCTCTCGGTCCCTGTTGCCCGCCCGCACCCCGCTGCCCGGCTTGGATTGCATCCACCTCNCCGGGTCTCACCTTCATTCCGCAACAGCACTTGAGGCAGCTCCTTAATTGGCAAAAGCCTTTCAGGGCTGGTGCTGTCCTTTGCGGACGAAAGACTTGCAGCAGTAGGTCGTCCCCTCCTCACTGCTGCTGCCCGTTTCCCTGCTGTGTCTTGCGCTTGGGGCAATCCCGCTTGCGATGACCCTCCTCACCACAAACCCAGCACTTGCCTCTCGGTCCCTGTTGCCCGCCCGCACCCCGCTGCCCGGCTTGGATTGCATCCACCTCCATGGGCACAGCCTGACCCGGCTGCTCCACCCGTGGTTGTGTTGCATAGCTGGTCCGGCGCNGCGCATTGTAGCTTACCGCGTCGATGCGCTCCGCCGCCGAGACCAACTCCGCAAAGGTCCGCAACCCGAGCACCGCGAGTTCGCGTTGGACGTGCGGCTTCAGGCCGTCGTGGTAGCGGTCGTATGCCTCCGCGTCCGAGAGGTCATTGATCTGCGCCGCCAAAGCCATGAAGCGTGTAGTGTAGTCCTAGACCGATCCGCCTTGCTTGACGTGCTTGATCTTGTCACGTGCGACCCGGCTGCCGTTGAGGAGGTCGAAACGCGCCTGGAGCATCGTCTCAAATTGCTCCCACGTCTCTGGCTTGTCCGTCAACGCCCGTGCCCCGAGCTGCACTTCCCGCCCCAGCGGAAGACTCAACAGTGGCTAAAGCCGTGTCCCGGCCCCCAGCCCATCTGGCAACCCTGCAGCGTTCCGCCGGCACAACGCCGACCACCACTGCAGCGCCATTCCCCGGAGTAGCGTAGGCGCATACTCCAGTCTTGTGGCATCTTCTCCCACGGGAACGCCCAACGCCGTGAAGTACTGGTTCACCGTGAAGAGCCACTCGCGCGCACTGCCCTTGCCAGTGTAGAACTCTGGCTCCTTCGGCTTGGGCCGCCGAAAGGCAGGTGCGGATGCCAATGCAACACCCCCCAACGCACTGCTCCCTTGGCCGACGTACCTCGCCTCAACCTCCGCGCGCAGCTGCTGGTTCTCTTGACGCAACTCGTCAAGAGCACGCCGGATCTCCTCCATGAGGTAGGCCTGGTCATACGCCGCTGCTGCCATGGTTTGGATTGTGACGAAAGAATTACGGCCAAACGCAGTTGTGGCAGATCTGCTGCCTCCCTTGGGTCCGCGCAAAATCCGAGCAAACGTCCACGTGCTCTGATACCAAATGTGAACAGAGGGGCGCCCGGCGTGACGGTCACACGCCGAGCCCTTGGGATAAACCTCCCACCCTCGACCCCTTGGTGTGTGGGCCAACCCTTGAGATGTCGCACGACCCTCTCCTAGCAGCAAGGCCGCTGCTAGTGACCGAGGTTCCCGCCGTGCGACTCTCCCGGCGGCGTTTGCACCAAGGTGCGCTGCGGAAGACTTGTAGGATCAAATGGACGTGTGCGAGGAAACGCTTGGAACACAAGGAGAGTTGGGCAAGGAATAAATCCTTTAGACTTGATAGATCAGTACAAGGCAATGTACATAGTCTCTGGGTAAGATTGGCATGCCTAGATCAACCCCTAGGCTTCCTTATGTACCAGCCCCTATGGGGCAGCCGAAATCTACTCAGCGCTCCGAAGCCCTTCATCGAGGCGCTCTCATGCAAATAACACATGCATCATGTAGTACGCGCTGAGAGCTTTCCAACGCACCAAAGAACGCCTCAATCCGTGAAGAAACGGCTAAGTTATGGCCGTTTGAGTGCTCCACGCGTGATGGCCGCTGGCAGCACCGCCAGCGGAGGTCACGGCCACCCGAAGCGCCCTTGCTTGCGAATGCAGCTCCGGCCGCCATCCCGAAGCGCCCATGGACCCCAATGAACCTTACCTCATTGGCTAATCGTCCATCCAGGGGCGCTTCGGCTGTAGTGGGCGAGAAAGTCGCTCCGCCGTGCTTGGGGTCGAACCGGTACGTCTCCTGTTTTCTGGAGGTGCGCCTCCCACCTTTGCACGGCCGTATCTTTCTCGTCCCTGCACCAAATGACCCGGTTCTTGGGTCGATTTCGCACGGTTTTTCATGTAGAATACAATGGGGGCATAAAATTATGCATCTGACCTCAGCATGATGACGTAATCACCGCCTCGACCGGCGGCTCCCATAACATCACCCCCCCCTCCGAGGGCGTACCGTCCCGGTGCGCTCCTGGGACGCTCGGAGGACCGTGTTGACAGCACCGCNGTTCCGCGAGCTCAGCAGCACCTGTTGTCCCACCGAGAACTCCTCGGCTGTCCGGTGCTTGTCCGCTTGCCGCTTCATCTGCTGCTGTGCCTTGTGTAGCGCCTCGCGTACACCGCGCCACACCTCTGTGAAGTCACTTGTAAACTGCTGCACCGCGGGTAGGTCCGACCCCGTTGCCATGTCTGAGGGACATGCCGGCTGCACCCCATACACTACCTCAAAGGGGGACCGCCCCGTAGAGGCATGCACTGCTGAGTTGTAGGCAAACTCAGCCACCGGGAGCTTGCATTCCCATCCCTCGCCATCCGGCTCCAAGATCCCCCGCAGTAGCTGCTCCATGGTCTGATTGGTGCGCTCAGTTTGGCCATCCGTTTGGGGATGGTAGGCCGATGAAAGAGCCACACGGGTGCCTAGCTTCTTGAAGAGTTCCTCCCAAAACCGGGAGGTGAAGCGCGGGTCGCGGTCCGAGACCATGCACTTCGGCACCCCGTGCAGTTTGATGACGTGTTGCAAGAGGAGTTGAGCCGTCTCTGCTGCCGTGACCTTCTCCGCACATGGAATAAAGTGCGCCATTTTGCTGAACCGGTCCACCACCACCAGCACCATGGTGTTGCCCGTTGCATTCCGTGGAAGACCCCCCACAAAATCAAGTGAGATGTCCGTCCACGGACGTTCTGGCACCGGTAGCAGCTGCAGCTCCCCTGGCGCCCGTGTCCTCCGTGACTTGATTCTTTGGCACGTGTCACAGCTGCTCACGTACTCCTTACAATCTGCTCCCATCGTCGCCCACCAATATTGGCGCGCAAGCGTCTTGAAGGTCTTGTCATGGCCAAAATGACCACTGTAGTGCGAGTCATGCGCCTCTTCCAACAGCGCTTGCCGCAATGACGGACTCCGCGGCACCACAATCTGGTTCCCCTTATCACGCCGCCAATACTGGCCGTCCCACTTGCACCCTTTCACCGTACTTCCGGCAAAGTCCTTGTCCTTCGCATACCCGTGTGCAAACAGGCTGCGGATGATTGGAGATCCCGCCAGCACCGTGATCGCTTGCACGCCCAAGTCCGGGCGACGCGAAAGCGGGTCCGCTGGGTTGATCCTCCCTGGTTTGTACTGGATTTCATAGTCCAAGCCGCCCTCTAGCAGCTCCATCCACCGTGCCTGACGACGACTCAGGTTCGGCTGTGACTTGAGGTACTTGAGCGCGTAGTGGTCCGTGTGCACCACACACCGCCGCGCCTCAAGGTAGCACCTCCATTGCTTGAAGGCCTGGACCACCGCGAGCATCTCCTTCTCGTGGATCGGGTAGTTGAGCTCAGCCCCTTTTAGCTTCTTGGAGTAGTACGCAATGGGCTACAACCCCTTCCCTTGGTCCTGCATCACCACCCCGCCGATTGCATAGTCGATTGCGTCCGTCGCCAACACGTACTCCTTGCTCGTGTCCGGATGCACCAACACCGGGGCTTGACACATGGCAGCCTTCATTGCACCAAAGGCTTGCCCCTCCTTTGCACCCCACTCCCATTGGCGCCCTTTCTTGAGCAAGTCTGTCAAGGGTGCTCCCATTGCCGCGTGCCCCCGGATAAACCTCCGGTAGTAGTTCGTAAAGCCCAGAAAAACCTGGATGTCACGCACGCACGATGGCTCTGGCCACTCCTGCACTGCTTCCACCTTTTTGGGATCCATGCGGATTCCCCTCCCGCTGACAATGTGCCCGAGGAACTCCACCTCCTGCTTGGCGAATTCACACTTGCTGAGCTTGGCAAACAGCCGCTCCTTTCTCAGCACTTCCATCACCGTCCGCAGGTGCTCTTGGTGCTCCTCCATTGTTCGCGAGTAGACAAGGATGTCGTCGAGGAAGACGACCACGAACTGGTCCAAGTAGGGGTGGAACACCCGGTTCATCAACGCCATGAACGTAGCAGGAGCATTCGTTAGCCCGAAAGGCATCACGAGATACTGGAAGTGTCCATAGCGCGTCCGAAACGCGGTTTTTTCCACATCCTCCTCCGCAATGCGGATTTGGTGGTACCCCAACCTCAGGTCCAGTTTGCTAAAGACGCGTGCGCCTCGTAGCTGGTCGAACAGCTCCTCGGCCCGCGGCAACGGGTAGCGGTTCTTCACTGTGATGTTGTTGTGCGCCCGGTAGTCCACGCACATCCGCAGCTCTCCTGATTTCTTCTTGACGAACAGCACCGGCGCCGCGTACGGAGACACCGACGGCCGAATGAAGCCTTGGTCCACCAACTCCCCCAACTGCTTCTTGAGCTCCGCAAGCTCCGCGTCGCTCATGCGGTTGTAAGACCGCACCGTTGGTGACGAACCTGGCACCACCTCGATCCTGTGGTCGATGTCGTGCTGCGGTGGCAGCCCCTTTGGCAATTCCTCTGGAAAAACATCCCCAAACTCCTTGAGCACCTCCCCAACACCGGGAGGCAACTCTCGAGCCCCCGCGCCTTCCACCGGCTGCCCCTCCGCTGCTTCAACCGCTGCAATCTGCTGCTCTGCTGCTTGTTGTGGACGCACCCATGCCAAGTAAACCTGG
>SZWC01009624.1:50629-71984 GCA_023375785.1 Penium margaritaceum
CTCATGCAAATAACACATGCATCATGTAGTACGCGCTGAGAGCTTTCCAACGCACCAAAGAACGCCTCAATCCGTGAAGAAACGGCTAAGTTATGGCCGTTTGAGTGCTCCACGCGTGACGGCCGCTGGCAGCACCGCCAGCGGAGGTCACGGCCGCCCGAAGCGCCCTTGCTTGCGAATGCAGCTCCGGCCGCCATCCCGAATCTTTCATGGACCCCAATGAACCTTGCCTCATTGGCTAATCGTCCATCCAGGGGCGCTTCGGCTGTAGTGGGCGAGAAAGTCGCTCCGCCGTGCTTGGGGTCGAACCGGTACGTCTCCTGTTTTCTGGAGGTGCGCCTCCCACCTTTGCACGGCCGTATCTTTCTCGTCCCTGCACCAAATGACCCAGTTATTGGGTCGATTTCGCACGGTTTTTCATGTAGAATACAATGGGGGCATCAAATTATGCATCTGACCTCAGCATGATGACGTAATCACCGCCTCGACCGGCGGCTCCCATAACAACAAGTGCAATAGCAGCTGAGCGGAAGCTGCTGTGTAGCTTCCGCGCAGCTTCCGCACAGCCGTTGTGGAGCGGCTATACACTCGCAAAGAGTCGCAAGAAAGAATAAAAAAGGGAGGGGAGGCGAGCTATCGTTAGCAATTTTGTTTGCTGACGTCATCAGGTCGTGATGACGTCAGCAACCACCTGCTGACGTCAGTAGCACACTGAGCCAAATATTTTGCCGGACAGTCAAAAGTTGCCATCGTGTCAACTCCTCGAGATAGGCTAACAGTTTTGAAATCCGACAAACTTGACCTGTCGCCCCATACTGAGCGGCGACATGAGCATGTCCGACAAGGAGAAGGGACCAGGCGACCCCTCCTCCTCTTCGTCTGGTGTACTGAGTCCACGCTCGCAGGCCATTGAGGACCTGCAAAGCCAGCAGGATGAGATGCGTTGCCTCTAGAGAGAGCAGACTGACGCTATCCGCACGCTGACAGAGCTTCTGCGTACTCAGTCCACGACTCCTCAGCAGGCTTCTGAGGGAGCTGCAGGCGTCCCGGTCTCTACCCAGCAGTCGACTCAGGCACCCGTGACAGGCGCTCCACCTGTCCAACCTCCTGCTGACCTCCTTGATGATGAGCCACTCATGCCGGGCATTACGGATGATTCCCCGGCTCAGGATATTAGAGTTCTTCAGGAGCGCCTCCTTCAGCTGCAGACGGGCACCCGATCTCCTCCGTTTTCCCCGATACGATCGTCACCATACTACCCCGGTGACCATCCTCTTCCAGGAGTCATTCCCATCTCTCGTCCTACTTAGCTTGTGGTTGCTCTCCCCACGGAGCGGCAGCCCAAGGATTTTGAGGCACCACCTCCACGGTCCATCAGTGAGGATGGCTTCGACTGCTGGGAGATCCTGTTTTAGGTGTGGGCTACTTCTGAGGGAGTGTGGCCTTACTACCACAGCCCGTACCAGCCTACAGACCCAGCCCAGGTACTGACAGCAGCCCGGGCCATGCGCGGACTCCTTTACACCATGCCACGCAAGACCGTCATCGACTTCCGCCTCTTCCTCGGCGCTCCGATTTCAGGGAGGTGCGAGTGTGTTGTCATCGTCGGGTGGTTCACAGATTGTTTGTTTGTCCGTTCTTGTGGCTTGTGACGACACGTGTTGGGGAGCACAGTCTGCATGTGATGATGATGGGCCTGATTGCACCGAGTGGATTCATGAGTCCCATCTTTGTGTTGTGCGTCGTTCCTCCCCACTGACGGCTCAGCGTCCCTCTGATGCCGAGTGTTCCATTGCTCGTTGTATAGTGACGTCCACCAGCCGTTACTCTGGTGGCACTTGGATCATCGATTCTGGTGCCACCCATCACATGGCATGCTGTCGTAGTGACTTTGATGTTCTCGGTCTTGTCACGTCTGTCTGTTCCGTTCGTACAGAGTCTGGTCAGTCCTTGCTAGTCCATGGTGTTGGGGTTGTATGCTTCGATGGTCCTTCTGGCCCCTTGTACCTTTTCAATGTATTGTTTGTGCCTGATCCTGAGCTCAGCTTGCTTTCTGTGTGTGCCTGCACCTTGATGGGTCTCTCCGTGGAGCATACCGCTGACTCAGCGACTGTGACTGCTACTGACACCCGTAGTGTTGTCCTGCGTGCTTCAGTCATAGATGATTTGCATCGCATCGCTCGGCCCTCCTCCCCTTGCTCTTCCTCTTCCTCCGGTCGTGTCTTTGTCACTTGTGTTCTATCTCCGGAACACTAGAGGATGCTTCATTGCCGTCTGTGTCACGTGGGCTCCGACACTATGTCGAAGCTCATTCAGACACAGCCCGCTCTCGGTCTTGACGTGGCTTCTTTCGAGAAGCCACCCAAGACTGACTGTCTTTTTTGCGCTCAGGGGAAGATGCACCGGTGCACCTACCTTGACTCTCATTCCCAAGTGCTTCGGCCTCTCGAGCTAGTTCACTCAGACCTTCTCGGCCCTCTCCCGATCGAGTCCCTGTCAGAGAGGGGCCGGTATGTTCTGACTCTGACTGATGAGTTTACCCGGATGCGGTGGGTCTATAGCCTGCGTCAGAAGAGCGACGCCGCCCTTGCGGTTCGACTCTGGCTGGTGATGGCTGAGCGTCAGTCCCGCCACACGCTACATACCTTCCGCTTGGATCGCGGCGGTGAGTTCCTTGGCAAGATGGACTCCTTCTTTGCTGAGCACGAGATTTTTCACCAGGTCTCTGCTCCTGATACCCCCGAGCAGAACGGTATATCTGAGCGCTGGAACCGTACCATGGAGGATGCGGTTCGTGCAATGCGGTATGAGTGCGGTCTCCCGGAGTCTTTTGTCTTTGAGGGTTTTGCCTACATGACTTAGGTCTGGAACCGCCTCCAGCTCGGTCCGCTTCTGGACCATATCACACCGTACAAGCTCTGGTTTGGACACTCTGCTAACCTTCGTCTCGCTCGCGTCTGGGGCTCCCTGGCCTCCGTGTGGTACACCGAGGACTAGCAGGGGTCCAAGGTCTCACCTCGGGGCCACTTGTGTGTCTTCATAGGCATTTCGCCTAGGTCGAAGGCCTGGCGCTTCTGGGTCCCTACTCGTCGTCGCGTCATTTATTCTTGCGACGTGCTGTTTTTTCAGTCTCTCACATACCATGACTTGACTTTGATCACAGCACTCTCCGCCACCCATGTTCCTTCCTGTGAGGGTTCTCGGCGGATGGGGGAGACTTCCACGCCAGAAAACATCCCTCATCAGGCGGATGTGTCTGCTCGAGCCCCCTCTCGGTCTCCGTCCCTTGATGATCCGACGATCATTGCCGTTGGTCCACAGATCTCGCCTGTCCAGCCTGTTTCACACCCCACAGTTACCTATATTCCCACGCCTCCTTCTGCACAAGCACCTGCGTCTGCTGGCATCCCTATTTTTGTATCTGATCCAGCCTCGCCCACTCCCGTTCCTACGTCGGCTGGCACTCCTACCTCAGTGTCACGTCCAGTCTTGCCTGCTCCAGCTGTCACACCTAGCCTCGTGTTCCCCACACACGCATCTCCTCGCACGGAGTCTCCGGCCGCCTCGTCTCAGCCCTCACCAGTTGCGGTCGCATCTGTCCCTGAGCCTGAGGTGCGTCCTTCGACCTCAGGTTACTCCCGTGAGCCCGGTGGCCGTCTTCGACCACTGGATTCCGGAGCTCAGCGTGCGTTGGGCCCTGGACCCAGGCGCTCCTGTCGCAGCATCGCGAGTGGTGATCCCGACACAAAGGCCCTAGGCCTGAGTGTCCGCACTGAGCTCACAAAGGTACATCCAGCGTGCCCCGTAGGACACGACCTCGTCACTCGCGAGTTCCATATTGCCTGTGACGAAGCAGCTGATCTCGTGGTCATCAGGCCCGGCACTAAGGCGTGTGCACTCGCCACGCAGAGTTCTCCCTCTATGGCGCCCGACCCGGGCACACTGAGGGAGGCTCTCTCATCACAGGATGCTGACGCTTGGCGTGCTGCCTGCGAGGATGAGCTTCGCACTATCCAAGAGCACACAGTCTACGAGCTTGTCGACCTTCCTCCTGGGAGGAAGGCTATTCAAGTCAAGTGGGTCCTTTGTAAGAAGGTGAAGCCGGATGGCTCACTGGAACGCTACAAGGCCCGCTTTGTCGTCAAGGGGTACTCTCAAATTGAGGGAGTTAATTACATTGACACTTTTTCCCCTGTCGGCCGTATGACCTCAGCTCAAGCTCTGTTTGGTGTAGTGGCTCAACATGATTGGGAATTGCACCAGATGGATGTGAACAATGCGTTCCTCCATGGCTCTCTTGATGAGGAGATTTACGTGGCCCAGCCACCGGGCTTTGAGGACGGTGACAAGGTCTGGCACTTGTGCAAGTCCTTGTACGGCCTCAAGCAGTCTCCGCGGTGTTGGAACCGGGAGATCACCGGCACTTTGACTTGTGCAGGATACGTGCAAAGTGAGGCAGAGCCCTCTCTGTTCATCCTACCGATACCCGAGCGGTTCAGCGCCATCTTAGTCTCTGTCGATGACCTTCTGATGGCGTCTCCGTCCCTCGAGGCCGTGAAGGAGGCCAAGGCTGTCCTGCAGACTGCCTATAGGATGAAGGACCTCGGTCCTACCTCGGTGTTTCTCGGTATGGAGATCGTGCGAGATTGTAGACATCGGACACTGTTGTTGCAGCAGGCCCAATACGCACTAGTCGTGGGGGAGTGTTTTAGCGATCTCCTCGGTGCAGTGCCCTTCGCTTCCACACCTCTCACACCCGATGGGCAAGATGCCCTGAAGGTGGATGATCCTACACAGCTGGGGGAGACAGTGGACGTGACCTTGTACCTCCATCTCATCAGATCTCTGATGTACCTGGCCACTACCACGCGTCCTGACATCCCATTCGCCGTCAACCTCCTCGCTCAGTTCTCGCAGGCTCCACGTGCGAGAGCCCTTCATGCGGCTGTGCGAGTGGTGCGGTACGTGGTCTCCACGCCGTACCTCGGACTCTGTTTTTGTCGACAGTGTTCGGTGGTCCTTGACGGCTACACTGACAGTGGCTGGGCTTGGAGCCCAGATGGGTGCAGTCGTACTGGCTACGTGTTTCTGCTTGGTGAAACTGCTCTGTCTTGGCGAAGTGGGAAGCAGGGCTGCATCGCATGTAGTTTGTCGGAGGCAGAGTACTTTGCTTTGGTCGTAGGGGCTGCTAAGGCAGTATAGCTGCAGCGCTTGTTTCTTGAGCTTGGGTTGTCAGTGCCCACCATTGTACTACGGTGCGACAACCAGAGTGCTCTCGCCATTGCGGAGAACTCCGGTGTCTTTCATGCCTACACAAAGCACATTGCGGTTGAGCATCACTTTGTTTGTGATCTGATGGAGCGACTTGTGATCTCCGTCATGTAGGTTGGTACTAACATGTAGCCTGCTAATTTCTTGACGAAGGCACTAGCTCGCGGAAAGTTCCTCGTGGCCATTTGTTCTGTTGGGCTTCGCCCCATGCCTCAGGGTGGTTGAGTGTGGGATATGCGTGAGTGCCTCATCTGCTTGTGTCACTCACTATTGTGTTTGTAACAGTGCTGCACGTGTATGGACATGCGTACCATCGGGTCATGGGGGGGTGTTGTGATTTGTGATGTTCGTGTACAGTTTACTGTGACCACTCGGCCGTGTCCATACTCGTGCAGATCCCTGAGGCGGGCCCTGGTGCCACTGGTGCGACGACTGGCGGCGGACTACCGGCTTGGAGCTGACCGACTACCGTTCCAGAGCCCCAGATGCTGCCGGGACTCTCTGCTGTCTTTTCTACAGCTTGCAAGCGTCTTTCGGCGAACTGGCCATGAGACCTATTTGCATGTTTTTGCATTATATGTCCACTGTCTGATGATGGATGCATGCATGTGACCAGTCGTAGTGTTCGTCTTTTGATTCTGCACGTCTAGGTTTAGACGGCGTAACATTCTGACATGTGTGCGCAGAGTTACGGCCAAAACAGTGGTTTTGGGCCGGTTTTAGGACAGCTCTTGGACTGCCGCGTGTGACACCCGCCGTGCGCCGCGGCAGGTATTCATACCTTGGACCTGTCATTTGTTATTTCTCTCTGCATATGCTATTGAAGCATTCTGACACTTGGACTTGTGTCTCCTAGCCAAACCCTTGCCGTTGTGTGCACGACCTGTGACTGTCGTCACCGTCTGACCAGGCACTGACGCCTAGTCAGCGGATGTGTTGCTAGGAAGCTTCCCCGCATATTCTTAGGGGGGGTCTCATTCATTTGTATATGTGAAAGTGTGGCTGTCTGGCATAGGCCTGTTGGTGTGACATGCTGGCAAGTCGCACTAACATGACATGTGTTGCTATTGAGAAGATTCCTAGAAACTTCCTAGCTCAACTGTTTACTAGCCTGACACCATTGATCCGGCTAGCTGACTCACAGGTCATGGAAGGAACAGGGAGAGCAGGATTGGAACACGTCATGTGAACCAAGGCAAAAGGAAACACTAGGCGGCAAGTTGGGGCAGCAGCGTTGGTGATGCAGCGTGCGGGCTTCCACGCTCGTTGCTTGAGTCTGCTGCCCCCTCAGATTGATGCTCTGGAGACAAAGTCTGGAAGCTCTATGTTTGTTACTCAGAAATGCGCACGCCGGTGTTAGCGCCAGAAAGTAGCTCGAAACTGATAGTAACTGATGAGGAATGAAGAATGAGCAACAATGGGAGACCCCTCCAAGTTCTAGCTCCTCCCCCCCCCACTAGTGTAGAACTTGTTACTCAGCTGATGTAATACGAGAGCTCAAACTTACCATCGAAAGGCTTCGGCGAGCTCGGAAAAGTTTTGCGTTGTAAAACTGAATGAGCGTCCTCTTCGTCGGAGTGGTCTTTTCCTCGCTCGAGTCGTCATGGCTCGCCACGCTCTTCAAAGCTACGTTGATGTTTCTTTGTAAAGTTATCATTTGTTTATTATTTGTGGTTATTCATGTATTCCGTTAGAAATAATGGTGGAACTTGGTGATCGTATTTTCCATTGAGATGGTGGCTGTTTGGATTCAATTTCTTCTATTTCCTTCATGCGCTTGCGTCAATCTTGACGCGACCTCATGGTTTCAGTCGTGGAACAGTGTCCATGGACTATTGCAATCAGATGATGATTGAAACAGTCTTTCTTGACTGTAAATTTTGTAGGTTCTGTTTCTAAAAGTTCGTTGTGTTACATCTGACCAGCCAACCAGAAAATAGTCGCAGACCTAGGTAGGCAGGGTTTTACTCAGTGAGCCTTGTCCGGGCGTCGTCCGTTTTGCCTGAAAACAGGACCATACCATGATGCCGACACTGCAAACGCAATCGTGCAGCCAGAATCAGCTAGAAAAAAAGCAGCAAAGAGTTACAACTGCCCGAACCCAGGCAGTGCCTACGAGAGTCAGTGATGCCAAACAGTGCCACACAGCAAGAGAGATGGATCCTAGGCACAACATGATGCTGTACACGTAATGGCACAACCAGAAACAGCGTTAGATGCATGTAGACAGCATCTGCTGTGGCAATGATCGCCGGCGGCCCAATCGCCGAGGAGGCCTACCCATGGAGCTGAGCACGTCACTGGACGGAGGAGGCTCCAGCGAACTGTGAGTGGGCCTCAGCGTGCGTAGGTTCCACCGAACGACACTCCAGCAGTGTCGAGTCTCCTCGTCATTCATCTGCACGCCGATGTACACAAGTCGTGAGGACACAACAGAGCACAATGAGAGATGCACGAAAACCAACACTCCCCCATGACTCACATGCATAGTGCACATGTGCGGGCAGAGACACAGTCAACAACCAGACTCCCCCACGGCACGCAGAGACACAGGCAGGGACAAAGTGAGTCACTCACGGACGCACGCCAACCAAACTCACAGCCTTCTTGAACAAGTCGCGCTCCAGTGCCTTCGTCAAGAAGTCAACAAGTTGCGGTGCTATCTCAGTCCACACGATGTTGATGCTGTCGTCATGCAACAAAGAACGCACATAGTGATACTCGACGTTGATGTGCTTTGTGTTTGTGTGATGCACACCGTCATTGTTGGCAATGGCCATGGCACTCTAATTGCCACAATGCAACGTGATGGATGCGACAAACTGACGCAACTCGAACAATAGACGACGCAACCACACACTCTCACACGCGCCTGACCAGGGGCCACATACTCAGCCTGAGCACTACTGCGTGAAATACACCCCTGCTTACCACTACGCCAGGACACAACCGTGCCGCCAATCAGAAAGATCCAGCCTGTGTGACTCTTACAGTCTGGACTGTCGGGCCACTATCGGTGTAGCCTACCGTGACTACAGACGTTTGGCTGCGGAACATGAGACCTCGTTGAGGAGTCCACACAACATAACGCAGTACTCGGACCGTGGCCTCAAAGTGGAGGTGACGCGGCTCTTGAGAAAACTGGGCCAGGAGGTTGACGGCGAATGCGATGTCTGGGTACATCATCATCGCCAGGAACATTAGTGACTTGATGACTCACAGGTACGTGGTCACGTCAACTTTCTCCCCCACAACAGCTGGGTCAAGACTCTTAAGCTTTATGTGGCCATCAGGTGACATGGGTGAAGTTGCGCTCGGCACAAGTGGTAGGTCCTCAGCAAAGCGGGTGGACAGAGTTTGCACATAGGCTGCCGGGTGGATGTGCAGGACGCCCTTGGAGCGATCATGCTCGAGCTCCATGCCCAGGAAGACTCGAGCACATCCAAGATCTTTGATCTAGTAGGCGGCGTGCAGCTAGTCCTTTACACGCTGGATGGCAGCTGTGTCTGGCGACGCGATGAGGAGATCCCCGACGTAAACCAGAATAACAGCGAAAGTCTGGCCTCGCAGACTCACAAATAGTGCGGAGTCAGTGGTGTTGCGCTGAGCCCGCCACAAAGGAGCGTCCTGCTCATCTCTTGGTTCCAACACCGAGGCGACTGCTTCAGGCCATAGAGGGCCTTCTGCAGCCGCCAGCCTTTCCCAGTGCCATCGTCAAAGCCTGGGGGCTGCACCATGTAGAGCTCCTCACCCTCAAGTGAGCCATGGAGAAAAGTGTTGCTCAAGTCCATCTGATGTAGCTCCCACCCATTCTGGGCAACAAAGCTGAAGAGCGCCCGGCTAGTGGAGAACCGACCAACTGGGGGAAAGATCTGGCCGTAATCGACCCGAACAATCTGGGCAAACCCCTTGGTTGTGAGGCGGGCCTTGTACTTGTCCAAGGACCCGTCGAGCTTCCACTTGCGCTGAAAGACCCACTTGGCGCCGATGGCCTTTTGACATGGAGGAAGGTCAACCAGGTTGTATAGGTGGTGCTGTCAGATGGCAACAAGCTCATCGGCGCAGTCAGCGTCCCAGTGTGCGGCCTTAGGAGAGGCTCGTGTCTTACGTAGGGTGGTTGCGTCCTCCGGGCGTGCTGTGGAGCGGACTGAGAGAGCGCGTGCACCTCGAACTCCAAGTGGGATCCGCGCGAGTGCAGCCACGACAACTTGTCGATGCTCACGATGAAGCATGACGTAGCCCAGTGCGGAGTCGGGGTAAAGGTCCGTAATGATGGCCGAGGTGGTCAGGTCGGAGCCTTGGTGCCAGGATCCCCACTCACGATAGTGGGAGTGGAGGAGACAGGTGGAGCCACAGGGGGTCAAGGCACGATGGAGCACGGTGTCACGGTCTGCACACTCACCAATGGTTTGGGTCGGAGGCTGCCGCATGAGCCACGTGTGTAGCGTTGCAGGGCAAGAGATGGCACTGAGTCTGACGGGCCAACGTAGGCGGACAGGGCCGCTGGCCCGTAGGGGCCAGCGAATGCAACCGGGGCTGCTTGCCTAGAGGGGCCAGCGGATGCAACTGGGGCTGCCGGCCCAGAGGGGCCAATGGACACGACTGGGGCTGCCGGCCCAGAGGGGCCAGTGGATGCTACTAGGGCTGCCGGCTTGGAGGGGCCAGTGGATGCGACTGGGGCTGCAGGCCCGGAGGGGCCAGTGGACACGACTAGGGCTACTGGCCCGGAGGGGCCTATGGACGTGATTGGGGCTACCGGCCCACAGGGGCCAGTGTACGCGATTGGGGCTTCTGGCCAGGAGAGGCGAGTGGACGCGACTTGGGCTGCCGTCCTGGAGGGGCCAGTGGGCGCAACTGGGGCTACCGGCCTGGAGGGGCTAGTGGACGCGACTGGGGCTGCTGGCCAGGAGGGGCCAGTTGACGCGATTGGGGCTGCAGGCCCGGAGGGGTCAGTAGATGCGACTGGGGCTGCCGGCTCAAAGGGACTGAGGGATGTGTCACCCGAAAGCGGCAGGACGGAGGACGGACTCACCACTCCTCCACGCGATGGGATGGACACGAACGAGCTGGAGCGAATGAGGTCGCGGGGAAGCATGTCCTCGAAGAAGAGGGCACTGCGGGACTCGATGATGCAGTGCGAGGATGGATCCCAGAAGAGCTAGGCCTTCGACTGATCAAAGACACCGAGGAAGGTGCAGGGACGTCTTCGAGGGGGTGAGCTTGCCACCCAGCTACGGGACGGGCAGCCACACAATGGCCACGTGGTCCTAGACGCGAGCTGGGCGGAGGTCAGCACGCTGACCGCACCAATGTTGGTACGGCGTGGATTGGCAAGGAAGGGGACCGTGGGGAATCCGGTTCCAGACCCATGTCATGTAGGCCATAGCTTCAAAATAGAAGCCAATGGAGAGACCAAACTTGACCCGCATGGTGCGGATGGCGTAGGCCATGGTGCGGTTCCATCGTTTGGAGACACCGTTCTGGGCGGTTGTGTAGGACGCATACGTCTCATGGTGGATACCGCGGGAGGCGAGAAAGGTCCTGGTCTCACCCATGTACTCACCACCACGATCAAAGAGAAAGCGGTGAAGAGAGCGACCACATTCGCGCTCCGCAAGGACAAGCTAGTCCAGGATGGCTCAAGTGACATCGCTCTTCTGCCGAAGGCAGAAGACCCAGCGGTAGCGAGAATAGTCGTCAGTGAGGGTGAGGACATAGCGGCCCCTCTCTCCAATGGACTTGGTGGGGAGAGGGCCCATGACATAAAAGTGGACCAGGCCAAGAGGGGCGGATGAATGGGAGGAAGACAAAGGGTATGTGGACCAGTGCATTCTGCGCTCAGCGCAATCAATGCACTCTGTGGGGCACGGGAGAGGGAAAGTCTCCGGGTCAAGGCCCTTCGCCGGCTGGGTGCGGAGCATGCCATCTACGACAGCAGAGTGAACGTGGCAAAGGTGGCGGTGCAAGAGGCGGGTGTGCTGAGGAGATAGTGTGCTGGTGACAAACACATGGCTTGTGGCAGCCGACAGGGAGGAGACGGAAGGAGAGGAGGAAAGATGAGGTACATGCCACAGGTTGCCACGGGCGGTGGCGTGCAGTACGATAAGACCAGACGGATGCAACGACACAGTGCTAACACCACGCAAGTGCACAACATCCATGCTCATGTGGTCAAGGGCTGGGATGGACAGGAGGCTGAGCTCGAGACCTGGGACAAAGAGGACATTTGTCAGAAAGACGTCACCGGTAGGACAACGGAAACGAACGACACCGACACCGTGGACAGGCAACACTTGTCCGGAGCCCGTCCGGACACTGGAGACATCGTCAACAGGACCGAGCATTCTAAAGGCCTCACGGGAGGCCGTCATGTGATGCGTGGCCCCGAAGTTGATTATCCAGGTCTCAGCATGGACCGAGGTCGCCAGATCGCTAATGGTCACATGGCAGCAAGCGAGAGACGCGGACGCAGTGGAAGGGGGCGCGAGCCGGGACTGCAAATAATCAAGCCACACAACGTCGTCATGGAAGGGGGTAGAGGAGACCACAAGAGAAAACTAGACGTACGAGGAAACGGGACATGACCGCAGCTCAGACTCAGTCATGCAGGGCTGGGCAGGAGAGCAGGAGGTGACACAACACACACTTCCCTGGGGGGAGGGTGAGGGAGGCCAAGCTGGAACGTGATGAACTGCTTTAGCTGACGCTCACAAGAGGACGGCCTAAGAGTGTACACTAAGTGCAGAGTGACGGCACCAGAGCCCGGGTAGTAGGAGGATTGTGTCAATGTAGGAAACGGAGGCGCCGACAGCTGTGGATGGTGTTGCTGTGGCGCTGGTGTCTACTGGACTAGCTGAGCTGTCGGAGTGGTGGAGCTGCGGGAGGAGGTCAAGGCATCAGGGCCGGCGACAGCTACGGCAGCAGAGGCGAGACGGCGCTCTCGCTTGCGACGCATGGTGGCGATGAGGCACGCCTCGTGTGTCGGGAGAGGGCACGTGTACCACCCGTGCTGCTGATCACAATAGCTGCTATCGAGGCTGCTGCAACTGCCGTCGATGATCCCGCTGCTACTGCCGCTCCTCCTGTTTCTACTCCTCCTGTCGTTGTTGCTGCTGATCACAATAGCTGCAAGCTACTGCTGATGCACATTTCTTTTACTGTACAGTGCTACTGCCGCAAGCTGCTGCTGCTGGTGCACGCCGCCGCCACTGCTGCTAGCTGCTGATGCTATGTGGAGCTCTTGGTGCTGACGGCCAGAAATTTGGCTAAGTGCTGAAACTTTAACACTTCGACACTAAAAAATCAAGGTTGTCCAAATCAAGTGAAATCTGGACCACAGAGGCTCCTGAATGTGCCGAACAGGATAGTGAAGTTTTTGGTCACAAAAAGTTAAAAACAAAAGTGGCAAAACGTCACTTTTCCCTTTTCTGCCCGAATTTCACCAAAAAAACAAATCTGTGGTGCACTGCAATCTCTGCTGCTGGCTACAGAGCACGAAACGATGCATGAATAGTAACTCTGGAGATCTTGAGAAAAGAGCTTTCCAATGCACCCTCAAACGCCAAAAACGGTGTTCGTTTGAAGCCGGGGCAAGCTCATGCCGACAGGGAGGTGGTGGCTGATGCAATTTTTGTCTGCGGCTCCTCCACGTTCGTGCGGCTTCTAGGAAGCTGCACAGACAGGGGCAACGGTGACGCACCCTGCTGCTGCTGCTGCCGTCAAGCTTGACGGTTGTGGCCTCATGCCACTTTGGTGGCTGCTGTTGCTGATGTTTCTGATGCCGCCGCCGATGCTGCTGCTACTGCTACTGCTTCTATTGTTGTGGTTGAAAGTGCCAGCACTGTTACTGCGCTGCTGGACAGCTGCTGCTATGGCGCTCCTACGCTGGCATGCTGGTACACTGCTGCACCCCTCCTGCATGACTCCTCTGTCGCGCAAGTGTTGCGGCCTGCGCCTGGCAATGGCGTAGGTTGGTGGGTCCTCCCAGGACCTGTCGTTGCTACTGAGTGCTGCTGTGTGTTGCTGCCGCTGCTGCTGCTCACTACTGCTGCCGTTGCTGTTCTCACTGCTGCTACGATTGCTGTGTCTCTGCTGTGCAGTACAACAAGCTCTGGCTTCTTGCTCTGATACCATGAGAAGATTCCTGGAAACTTCCTAGCTCAACTGTTCACTAGCCTGACACCACTGATCTGACTAGCTGACTCACAGGTCATGGAAGGAACAGTGAGAGCATGATTGGAACACGTCATGTGAACCAAGGCTTTTCTTAAGCATGATGCAGTGTAAGTGACAAATGAGAAGGCCAGGTCATAAGTGTCGTCTGCTAGCGGAGGTGTGCCGACCGGTCTCATTTTCCTGCTACAGATAAACCGGTCAAAAACCAAGTTTTTGGCTATATCTCCTTGCCCAGGCATCCGAATCAAGAATCGGCAGAACCAAACGCAGCAGGGTGCAAAATCATACACAACAAATGCCCACACACCATTGTTCAGTCACCACCAAGTTTCTGATAAATGGAAAACCTGCAACCGGCCAGTCGGCCTCACTACCAAAAAGCCTGGAACGGTTAAGCCTTAGCACCAACTCCTCACGAGTGTCACCGGTGGATAGTCATGGAGTCTCGGGCACTCCCAAGGCCACGTCAGCTCCCCCACTGGTCTGAGGTGGCTGTCTTGTCAGGGATCTGCACGAGCATGGACATGAGTAGAGGGGTCACCGCAAGCTGTGGACAACATCAGCTATGTCCGTCTTGGTGACCTCTGGACACCACTCACATGCAGGCTGGCTATAGTGGTTGACTGCTACTTTATTAGTCTCACCTTCATCTTGCATATCCCCATGTGCACACATGATTTTTCTTGATGGCCAATTCTTGAGGGGAACTTTTCTTGGCAATGTTACTTATAATGCTTGTCGGCTTAGTTCGGTAGAGCTTGTTTTTCTGTTTCCGCTCCTTCCTTCAAACTGTTGTTTGGCCACCCGAGTGACCCGTACTGTCGTCAGGATCTGTCCAGCCGCTGTTTGGCAGCTGATAGATATTCTCTTGGACTTTCCATAGGCCAGATTTTGCTCAATTTGCACGTACACTGGCCAAACCGAGGGTGGAGGGGATATCCCTCTTCCTCGCTCATTGTTTAACATCTTACATTTCTAAGCATTTCTTTGCATGGCCTAATTCTGCTATACCCATTGTTTAGGCCTCCAAGTTTTCTCTTGGCCAATTTTTGCACAAAATGGACACCATACTCACTTTATAGAAAACATGCATCACGTACGTACTTTTCCCAAAGCGTCTCATATCATGCGTGCCGCGCCCATTGTTGCCAAGAAATACAAACTACACCAGTCGCGTAAGATTATTCTAAGAAAAGGTTGTTACATCAAATATCATACATCAAGTTTTATTGGTTTTAGACACCATTTTGACAACCCATGAAATGAACTATGACTCATGTACCTTTGGAGTGACTTGACTCAAAGTACGATTTCCGAGAGACTAAACATGTGCTTAAATGTTCACTCCACCCCACCATTCTTGGACCCTTTGAACAAGAAGATAGAAATTCAGGCAACCGAGGTAAAGATGACATCACTCTTGTACAGAAACTGTCGTACGATGGCGTCGTTGCCAAACACGAAGCAACATTGTCGTACATCAGCGTCGACAACATCCGAACGGATTCTAAGCCTCCCATACATCAATCACGCGATAGGTTGCCAAGTGGACGTTGCCAAAAGTCGTCCACATGCAAGCAACACTACCTAGTGGAAATCTCAAGGACAGGCCACATGATGTTAACGCCACTTGCTCGATGATGACGTGCATCACCTCGTTGCTTTTTCGGCTCCAGGAAATGGTAGGATGATTCTTTTTGTTATTCTCTCCAAACATGTTCTTCCCTCTTGCATGGTTTACAACGGTTGTCGTCATGGTAAGTCGCCGAACCGCCATGCGATGTGGACATTCTCTCTTGTCGTTTGTATGGGTCGGGACCGTTTGGCCATTGTTCATGTGTACTCGTCATGTCCTTCTGATGTCGCCACTTCATCGCAACGGGCCTTTGTGTCCAGGATGACACTCATCCTCACACTAACGGGTGGGTTTCCTAGGTGTAGATTGTGGATAGGGTACATACTACAACGCATGGCACACATTGATTTACCCACTTTTGGCCAAGACAGCTGCCATTTTCTCCGCCACTAGAGGCAACTATCCAGATGAAGAGGACAACGATCCACTCGAGGTCCTCCTCTCCCATCACCACCCCGAGTCATCCTTCCTGTTTTCAGATTGGGCGGAGCACGACTACAACTGTCATGTCTGTTTTGTAGAGCACATGACCTCGTGCTCTCCTGAGCGCATTCAGGAATGCACGATGCCGATTGGCGGAAGTCAGCGTGTCCGTCCTTTTGTGGTTACCGCGTGGATGGGTTGAACACACTATGTTTGTAGAAATGGCGTTGCAACGGATGGGGCTGGACCTCCTCCTATGTCAAATTACTCTCTCTTCTATCCGCAAAACACTATGTTTCCTTGCCTACTTTTTCCACCGACATGTTTGACATGGTTGTTTGTGCATTTTGTTTAGGGTCGCTTGATGAGGAATCTCCACCAACCCTGCCGGAGAAAACCGGCATAGATGTGCAAGCCGCTCACCTTGCTTGAGCACACAAGTGGAGAGTAAGATGCATATATTTCTCGGGTGACAGAGCCATCTGCAACATGGAGGCCTGTCAGGAAGCTATCCACAATTTTGCAGTCGACCACAACATGCCACTCGCATGGATTCGTAGCGAGGACACTCACCTTGAGGTGTGCTGCAGTATGTGGAAAATCATGGATTGTGCATGGCTAGTTAAGGCACGTTACCGGCGCAAACATGGCAACATCACCGTAATCGAGCATGTAGATGGCCAAAAATGTACCCCAACGACCAAGAAGGGCAATTAGGTGTGGCATGCTGCATGGATCCTGCGCCGCATCGAGCGGACGATAAAAATGAAGCCCTCCACGGACACAAAGGTGCTACAATAGATTGTCGAGGCACGGACCGGCAAGAAGGTCCATTACCCTGTCATGTACCAAGCAAAGAAGGCGGCCCAGGAGAAGTTGATGGGGGAGAAGACGCTCTCCGAATCTCTGTTCCTAGCGTACGTTATAGAGGTTAGTGTGCCTGCTTTCCTGTCCTATTTCCCACCTTGCTGCGGTGAAAGACAGTTGTGCAAACAGGGATGCATATGCACGGTATGCCTTGCATTTGAACCCACGGACCGTGGCGTGCGCTAAGGAGGACAAGACCGGCCTCTTCCACCGGGCCTTCGTCACTCCCGGAGTATGTCGTGAGGGCTAGAACCATGTTTGCCGCCTGATAACGATGGATGCCACTTTTTTTAAGAATGGTTTCAAACAGGTGCTCCTTATTGTCCATTACTGGGATGCCAACAACCACTTCATGCCCATAGCGTGGGTGCTGTGAGGTCAAGAGGACAAGGAGAATTGGACGTGGTTCATACAGTGACTGTCGGAGGCGTAGCCCACGGCACAAGAGCGTGGAACAGAAATTACATCTAACCGTGATGAAGGGCTTCTTGATGGTATGGCCCGCAAGATGCTAGGTGTAACGCAAACTTTCTATGCGCAGCACATACAAGAGAAAGTGAAGGTTAAAGCTGGAAGGTGGCAGCAAACCTCTTCTGGACCCTAGCGTACGCCTTCACCGTGAGGGAGTTCAAGCACGCTCAGGATGAGCTTCCACGGGCGTCCAAGCAAGATCTAGAGTACATCTTTGGTGGTAGAGGAGAACCGGGTATCCCACTGGATTGGTGGAGTAGGTTCTACATACACGTGGCACATGGTAGACACACGACAAGTAACTCGCAAGAGTTGCTGAGAGACGCATCATGGACTTCCACCATCTGTACCCCTTCCACTACTTTATGCAGTTGTATGTGTGGGTGTAAAAGTTGTTTGCAGAATGAGCTTGCACCGCATGACTGCGAGACTACGCTCGTCCCGCTCGTCAATGGGAAGATGAAGAACTACACACAGCATGTGCGAGAGCATGACATCATCCTGGCAGGACCACTCTCTGGGACTGTGCCAGGTTCAAAGAGCCTCTATGGGCAAGAGGTGGACTGCAATGCCAAGTAGTGCAATTGCGGCCAATGGGCCGAGTATGGCTACCCATGCCAACATGTGGTAAGCCTTCTCCTCGATGCAAGAATTTGTGAGATGTATGTGGACATACATCTAACAAAGATGGTGTGGAACCGGGCATACCACCACCCAATGCCCGGGGTCAATTTGCTAGAGGTGCAGTACGCAGAGAAAGGGTGGGACCCACCTGGGAAGAAGGGATGTATTGGCAAGCCAAATAGCAAGCGCAAGGACCGTATCTGTAGCCACTGCGGGCTGGCCGGTCATAGGTCGAGGAGGTGCAAGATTACGGATGTAAGCAGCCTGATACACATGCAATGCACGATTTGGACGGTCTCGCTCGAGCTCCATGCCAAGGAGCACTCGAGCGAGGTCAATGCCCTTCAGTCTATAAACAGATTGTAGTAGGGTCTTCACAGATCGCATAGCAGAAGGACTTGGAGAGGCTGTGAGCAAGTCATCACCATAGATGAGGAAAAAGGGGATGACGGAGGACAAATGAACAGTGTATGGTTAACCGCACTATGGCGGTACCCATCTGTCTCAAGAACATTAGTGATCTCCATGCTCCAGCAGCGAGGGGACTGCTTCAGCCTCTACAAGGCCTTGCGAAGTCACAAGACCTTGTTGGTTCCATCGGTACAACCATGTCAACCGTGGGACATCTGACGTGACGATCACACGCCGTGCGCTTGGGATAAACCTCCCAATTTTGATCCCTTGGTATATCTGGCTAACTCTTGAGGTGCTACACAACCCTATCCTAGAAGCAAGACCTCTGCTATTGAATGGGATTTGCGCCGTGCCACTCTACTGGCGGCGTTTGTACCAAAGTGCGTTGCACAAGAATTGTAGGATCAAATGGATGAGTGCGTGGGAATGCTAAGGGAACAAGGAATGTTTGTCAAGGAATAAATCATTAGTCTTGATAGATCAGTACAAGGCAATGTACAGAGTCTAGGATAAGATTGACATGCATAGAACAACCCTTAGGCTTCTTTATGTACCGATATTTTTGAGCAAGCCAAGAGGTCCTCGGCACTTTGAAGCTCTCTGTCGAAGCACAATGGTACAAAGAGTTCATGAATGTTGTAGTGCGCATTGTAAGCTTTCCAACACAACAAAGAACACCTCAATTCATGGAGAAACAGTTGTGTTATGGCCGTTACATTCTCCATACATAACTCCAATGACAGCACCGTGGGCTGGGGTACTGGCGGCCTCAAGCGTCCTTGCTTGCAAACACGCCTCCAACCACCATCCCAAAGATCCTATGGCTCCCTGTGAACCTTGCCTCATTGGATGAGGATCCATCTAGGGGCGCTTTGGCTACAGTGAACAAGAAATTCGCTCCGCCGTGCTCAGGGTTGAACTGGTACGTCTCTTTCTTTTTTTAAGGTGTTCCTCCCACCTTTGCACGGCCATATCCGTCTTGCCCTTGCATCAAATAGCCTGGTTCTTAGGTCACAATTGTATTGTTTTTCACTTAAAATACAATGGACACATCAAAACATGCACATGAGGTTAGCATGATGATGTTCCTCTATGGTACTTCAGAGGAGGAGAACAACATGGCCAAGCCAGAAGGCTTTGAGGTTAGTGACAAGGTTTGGAACTTGCCGAAGACCTTGTATAGCCTAAAGCAGTCACTCTAGTGATGGAACCAAAAGATTACTAGCACACTGACTTGTGCCAGCTACATGCTGAGTGACTCTGATCCATCCCTCTTTCCCAGACATTTTACTAAGAGCTCCAACATCATTTTAGTCTACATGGACGACCTCCTGATCACGTCTCCTTTGATGGAGGTTGTGAAGGAAGGCAGGGCAGTCCTTTGGGCTGCCTACAGGATGAAGGACTTGGTTCTACAACTGTGCTTCCAAGGATGGAAATCATACGTCATCGTTAGCGGAGGACTCTCGTTGCATTAGGAACACTACGCTTGTATTATGGGGGTACGGTTTGGTGACCTCCTTGCTTAAGTTTCCACAGCCTCCACCTCTGTCATTTTTTATGGACATGATGCCGTGAAGGTGGATAACATAGCAAAGCAAGGAGAGGCAATGGACATGACCCTATACTTGTACCTCATTATCTCTCTCATTTTCTTGGCCACAACCACACGACCCAACACCGCCTTTGCTGTCAACCACTATGCACTGTTCCCATAGTTTTCTCAGGCCATAGCCCTTCACACAGCTATGCGAGTGGTGCAGTACATTGCTTCCACATCGTACCTTAGACTCAGTTTTTGTCTGCAATGCTTGGTGGTTGTAGACAGTGACACAAATGGCAACCAGGCCTGGAGCCCTGATGGGCGTAGTCGGACAGGTTGCTTGTTCATGTTGAGTGACACCATTGTGTCATGGCGAAATGGCCAGCAGGGTTGCATTGAATGTAGCTCATTTGAGGCTATGTTTGTTACGCTGGGGGCTTGGGGTGCTGAGGGTGTATGGTTACAATGTGTTTTTTGTGAGTTACATTAGTCTGTGCATTGCATCATTCTACGTTATGATAACCACAGTTCTCTTACAATTGTAGAGAAATTTGGTGTGTTTCATGTACGCATGAAGCACATTGCTGTTGAGCATCACGTTGTGCATGATCTTGTAAAGCAATTGGGAAACGTTGTCATTTGGGTTGGCACGAAAATGCTCCGCGCTGACTTCCTGCCCAAGGCATCGGCGCGCGAAAAGGTCATGGTGTCCATTCGTTCTGAGGGTGGCTAAGAATGGAGTGTGAGACTATGGATTATTGAGCATCTCATTGCACTTGTATCAGTTATGCACATGTATGGCGATTTGTATCATCCAGTCATGGGGAAGTGTTTTAAGATGTGTTGTCCCCGTTTGTTTGTACATAGTACTATGACCACTCGGCCATGTACAGGCTTGTGTAGATCCTTGATGTAGACACAGTTGGTGTCGGAGCATCAATGGGTGGTGCATCCATCCACCAGTAGCTGCCAAAAAGCTGCCACAACATCCTGGTGCTCGCTGGAGTGCTATGTGTTTTGTATTCACCAAAGCATTTCCGATGGAGTTGAACTTCAGCTTGATTTCAATGTTTACATTATATGTCCAATGATAGATACCAAGAGTTTCTAGTCGTAACGTCTAGCTCAATATTTTTCATCTCTAAGTTCAAACAGTGTTGCGTTTGGATGTCTATGCATAGAGTTACAGCCACAAGGGTACTTCTAGGAAAACATTAGGAAATACTAACATTGTCGTGTGCATCACCCGCCGTGCGCAATGGCAAATGTTTATGCTCTATGGCTGTCAGTTGTGTTTTCTCCCCGCATTACTAAGTTCTTGGATCTTATGAGAATTTTTCTTAGAATTGGGCCCAGTTCCCTAGCTGGTCACATTTGTTATGACCTCTTGTCTCACCACTCATGCCCACACACACATGTACAGATTGAATGACCATGGCCATACCTGGGTAGCCGTCGCCGTAGAGAACCTTGGTTATCAACATCAGGTTTATCAAGCAGCCTGCAAGCTACCCAAGAGTGTCCTCTGGCATAACCATTTTCCATGTTTAACTACCTTGCTGTGATGTGGTAAATGACAGGCGTTGTACGTTCTCACTACCAATGCCTACATCATCGGTGTTTGCCTCTGGGTGTCTTGGGGAGCTACACATTGTCCCGGGTGCTGATCCTTAGGAGGGCACTATGTTGGTCTCTGGTCGTGCACTGGTGAGAAGCAACCTTTGGTTGATTCCGAGAGATCGGGCTTTACCCCCAGGTGGCAGTGCATGCACAAAAGAGCATTTTCTTAGTGTGAGCATGCACTCACCGGTGTTTAGCCTCTCGCTTCCCTACCCTCATATCTCCTCGTGGTTGTGACGTTTGATTCTAACTTCAACATCCATGGCATGTTGTGTTCTCTCTCTCTCTCTCTCTCTCTCTCTCTCTCTCTC
>SZWC01009624.1:72481-90471 GCA_023375785.1 Penium margaritaceum
TCTTCTCATCTTCAAGTGGTTGTGGCCTTTTGCTGTTGACCCGTGACCCGGGCTGCTGTCTAGCGATAGTGACAGTTGCCTCTTCTCATCCTCCAACAACACATGGTGCTGAAGTAATGGTGTCTAGCTCTGTCCAAGATCTATACAGACATTCTCTGTCCACAACAGAAACCGTGTCTCTTCAGCATAGAGCGAGACTCGCATCCATCTTGCACCTACTGCTCTCATCGTTGAGATCTTGTCACCATGCATGTGGAGAGTTGCCTCCAGCTTCCCTGCTGCACGTCATCAGGATCCTTGCTGGCAATCTTTGTTGGCTCAGAGAGTGAGTGTGCACCCTGGAGGGTCCCTAGCAGAGGCTAGTTCACACCACCAACTCTTTTTGGAGAGACTGAAACTGTGGAGGCAAATGGTTCCAAGGATGGCAGAAAACTGGTCAGAGAGTGAGGCAATAGTTTTGGCCTGAATTTACTGGGAATGAACACTTTGATCAAGGCTCACAAGTAGTGGAATTTTATAGCCACTGATCTAAGCTTTCCAGAACAACAAAGCATGCCAGATATGGAGCTTCCTAGCAGATTCTATGGCTTCTAGAGTGGCCCTTGGTAGGCTTTCCTTTTCCCACCTAGGAAGGCATCCCTTCCTTCCTCTAGAAGCTTCTGCCCCTTCCTAGATTCCTCAGCTTGCTTCTAGTAGGAGGGAAGGTGTCCAGAAGACTTAGACACTTCTAGATGCCTTGTAGGACAAGTCACCCCTTCTAGAAGGTGTGCCGCCTTCCTGGACCCTCCCCTGGCCTTCTAGAACCTTAAGGAGGAATTCTAGAGTTTGAGCTAGCTTCCTGGCATCTCTTTTCCACCTCCCTTGAGGCAGGACAGGAATTCATCTTGTGGGACTTGAACCCGGGCCCCTGCCTCTACAGGTGGACACCATTAACCACTAAGCCACTACGGCTTGTCTTTTTGGTGTTCCTTTTTGGAGTCACTCCTGCCATGGTGAGGAGCATCACTCCAACAATCTCCCCCTTGCGCATCACCCATGGCAGTCGTCCATGCTCAACCTGCAACTGAGGAGCCTCTCTCCTCATGGGAGGCGAGCTTACATTTTATTGTTCCCTCTCACTCAGCCCCATCCTTCTGGTGCAGTGCCTCCTTCATGCTCCTCTTGCGTGAAGAAGACTTGTGCGAACCTAGTCCAGATGTCCTTGTTGGCATCGTACCTTTTAGTCTTTCTTTGCACACGGCTGCTCATGCGGGGCTCTTGAGGCGGTTGTTACTGTTGCTGTCTCCTTTTGGCACCATCCTCTCCAAGCGCCTGCTCCCCCTCTCTTGGAGACCTTGGAGACATTGGTCGACTCACTGCCTCCACGTCCATCTCCGATGCTTCGGATTCCTCATCTAAACTGGTCAGAATAAAGTCTACTGCTCGTCCATCCCTTAGGCGATGCTCTCCAGTTGGTGGTGATGCGAGGACGTCACCCTCATTCACGTCCTCCGGCGTCTCCCCCTCAAGGAGTGGCATCCACTCCTCCCTCTTGGAGAGACCTGCCTCCTTGTCTGTCCAACGGCTTTTCTCGTCAAATGTGACGTCGCGACTCCACACAATCTGCTGCCTCCTTGGGTCAAAGAGTCGGTACGCCTTGCTTCCGCTCTCATATCCAAGGAGTATACACCGGCGGGGTCGTGGGTCCAGCTTGCTCCGTCCTTCACGTGCCTGCACAACCGCATGTGCAACACAACCAAACGTGCAGAGCTGACCCACTTCCGGCTTCCTCCCGCTCCACACCTATTGTGGCGTCTTCCACACCTTGCCCTGTTTGTCCTTCAACGGCTTTGTCGGTGTGAGATTCATGATGTACGCTGCTGTCCTTGCCGCCTCCGCCCAATACCGTTGTGTAAGGCCGGCGTCGATCAACATGGATCGCACCATGTTTGACCGTGAATCGCACAACCAAGGGTTGTGCGATTCGCTTTCTCTACGACACCATTCTTTTGTGGGGAGTGTGGAGTTGTTTTCTACCACTCAATCCCCTTGCTCTTCATCCACCCAAGGCACCCCGCATATTCACCGCCGTTGTCACTCCGGAACGCCTTCACCTTCAACTCTGTTTGCCGATCCACATCTGCCACAAACTCTTGCATGCACGCAAGGACCTCGTTCTTTCGCTTCATTGGGTAGAGGTAGAGTTTTCGACTGTGGTCATCGATGAAGGTGTGGAAGTAGCAAGCTCTGCCGATGGAGCTCTCAAGCGGTCCACACACATCTGTGTGTACCACGGCCAGTTTTGCCGATGCACGCATCCCCTTGGCCACAAATGGCTGCCGCGTTGATTTTCCAATGATGCATGGCTCAGACACGGTCTTCTTGGCTCCATCAAGGCTGCTGATTTGGAGACCCCGCACCACTTCCCTCTTAGCCATCTCCTTCACTGTCGATGGAGAAATGTGGCAGAGTCGGCGGTGCCATAGGTCCAGGTCTCCTCCATCTTTCGTTGCAAGATTGGCGGCGTTGGACCCCGCCCGGCTGCTGAGGATCTTTGCGCGCAGCAGGTACAAGTCGTCCTCCCTCTTGGCACACGCAATCACCTCACCTTTGACCTCCTTACAGATGACGGCCTCCTTCTTTGTGAAGAGCACCTCAAGTCCCTTGTCGGTAAGGCGGCTGACAAAGAGTAGGTTTGCCCCAAAGTTGGGCATATACAGCACATCGTGGACTGTGCTCGTGACAAGTTTGACATCCACAATCGACTCAATGCAGACGTTATCCTCACTGGCGGCCACCTCTGTTTTTCCATTGGCCACCGTCATGCGTCTCTCCAAGGTGTCGTAGGTGACAAATGCCACCCTGTTGCATTCCGTGTGGCGGCCTGATCCGGAGTCAATGACGGCAACTCCTGGATCCTTCAAGTTGGTGGAGTTGTACGCCATAAGGACGTGCTCATCTTTCTTCCCGCCCCGCTGCGACCGATCTGTTTTCTTCTCGGGACAGTTGCACGCGTAGTGGCCCTTCTTGCTGCAGTTGAAGCACTCCCCCTTCTTGTCATCCTTCTTGGTGCCCTGTTTGGCACCCTTCCACTTGTCGCCTCGGCCTCCACTTTGAGGATGAACCGTGTAAGCTGAAATTGATGCCGCTGCACTCTCTCAACCGCCACGTTGCATCCACTCATTGCGCACATACTTAGTAACCTTCGGGTACTTCAGCTCGTCGGAAGGCCAGCCTCCAAGGATTGTGATCATGGGACTCCAACTGTCCGGCAAGGCCAGAAGGAGGATCATAGCTTGCAACTGAGAGTCCACCTCCCAACCAATGGCCATGCAGTCCGCTGCGAGTGACTCAATTGGCCGCATGATCTTCATGACGTTGTCACCTTCATTGGCTCGGAGGGTGACGATCCGTTTGAAGATGAAGAGCTGATTGGCAAGGTTGTTTGACTAGTAGATGGAGCATAGTTTTGCCCATGCTTCTTTGGCCAGGGTGCATCCTTGGATGTGCCCAAGTTGTGGCGGGCATGACGCAGACACAAGGAGCGCCAACGCCTTTTTGTTGCTCTTCTTGTATGCCTCCTTTACCTCACCCATTGCAGTCTCTGGCGGAGCAGTCTCATCACCCTTCACAAGCTCAAGCAGTCCCTTGTAGTCGAGGGAGACCTCAAACTGCCACCTCCACAAGGCAAAGCCTGCCCATCAAACTTAAGGGCAGCGCAGCTGCTCTCTTGCTCGCTCGTCGCCATGTCTTGCTGTTGGAAGCGTGAAATCAAGCCGGCTTTGAACCCCTTAGAGGTGTGGGCCCATAACCCTTTGTTGGCCTGAGGGTGAGTGTGCACCCTGGAGGGTCCCTAGCAGTGGCTGGTTCACACCACCAACTCCTTTTGGAGAGAGTGAAACTGTGGAGGCAAATGGTTCCAAGGATGGCAGAATAGTGGTCAAAGAGAGAGGCAATAGTTTTTGCCTGAATTGACTGGGAATGAACACTTTGATAAAGGCTCACAAGTAGTGGAATTTTATAGCTACTGAACTAAGCTTTCTAGAACATCAAAGCCTGCCAGATTTGGAGCTTCTTAGCAGATCCTATGGCTTCTAGAGTGGCCCTTGGTAGGCTGTCATTTTCCCACCTAGGAAGGCATCCCTTCCTTCCTCGAGAAGCTTTTGCCCCTTCCTAGATTCATCAGTCTGCTTCTAGTAGGAGGGAAGGTGTCCGGAAGACTTAGACACTTCTAGATGCCTTGTAGGACAAGTCACCCCTTCTAGAAGGTGTGCCACCTTCCTGGACCCTCTCCTGGCCTTCTAGAACCTTAAGGAGGAATTCTAGAGTTTGAGCTAGCTTCCTGGCATCTGTTTTCCACCTCCCTTGAGGCAGGACAGAAATTCATCTTGTGGGACTTAAACCCGGGCCCCTGCCTCTATAGGTGGACACCATTAGCCACTAAGCCACTACGGCTTGTCTTTTAAGTGTTCCTTTTTGGAGTCACTCCTGCCATGGTGGGGAAAATCACTACAACAATCTTCCTACAGTCCCGGTCAGAGCGTGTCATAGCCGATGAAAATGCACTTTTGTGCTCTTGCATCGAGGTTTCCAGGACCCTCACCAGCCTGGACCTTGGCAAACCCTGTGCAACCAAACACCTTGAGATGGGAGGCATCCGGCTTCCTGCCTGACCATGCTTCTTGAGGCGTCTTCAGCTATTTTGTCTGCTTCTTCTTGCCTCTCCTTTGCAGAGCTGCTACATGTGTGAGGTTCATAAGGTAGGTAGCCGTACGTGCTGTTTCAGCCCAAAACCTAGGAGGCAACTTGGCATCAATGGCATGCACCTTGTCATGCCTAGGAGCGTGTGGTTCATCCTCTCTGCTACGCGGTTGCTTTGAGGTGAGTAGGGCATAGTTTTCTGGTGTTCAATGCCCTGTGTCTTGAGCCACTTCCTATAGGCTTTGTACTCTCCCCCGTTGTCCGTCATGAATGCCTTCACCTTCTGTCGCTCAACCATAGCGACAAAAGCTTGCAGGTTCTCCTTTCCCTCAATTTTCTTTTTGAGAAAGTATATCCACACCTTGTCACTGTTGTCGTCAATGCATGTGAGGAAACATCTACTCCCTCCATTTGACGATATTTGAAAAGGACCGCACACGTCAAAGTGTACGAGGTCAAGGGGTGCGAGATCACGCGTGCCATTGCAATTGAAGGGTTTCCTTTTTGCCTTGCTTTGAAGGCATGGCTCACACATGATCTCGGCTCCCTTCTCCTCATCACCTAACTCCATCCCACGCACGAGATCCTACTTTGCCATAAGCTCCAATGTACAATGCGCCACGTGCCCAAAGCGTCCGTGCCACAGGTTCTTGGAGGATGTGCACAAGCTAGAATGAACAGCCCCGGTGGTTGTATTGGCTTATAGTTTTGTTGCTGAATTGTCTCCTACCACTGCTTTCGCTGATCCAACATGTCCTTCCTCATCTGAATCTACATCGCTGTTCTCATCATCATCACTCTCAACCAAAGATTCAGCCGTTGAAGTTGTCGTTTTGGTCTACAAGACGTGGAGTCCATCAACGCGAGGAACCTGTGCAACAACCTTCTTAGCAGAGTAGGAGATGTTGATGTCCTTGGTAGGGACTATCATCGCTTCCTTCTCTGTAAAGACCACTTTCATGCCATGGTCATTTACATTAGAGACGGAGAGAAGGTTGGCTGTGAAGGAGGGCAAGTAGACCACCCCCTCTAGCTTCAGGTCGGAATCTCCATCGTTGACATGCACTGTGACCAGCTTGTCACCAATCCCCACAGCTGCCTCAACCTTGCCATTTACATCTCTGAAGTTCTTGTTGCATGGAGCAAGAGAGATGAAGTCTCTCTTCTCGTAAGTGGTGTGCTCGTTTGAGCCTGAGTCAAGCCTGTAAGCTCCTGGCCTGAGTATCGCCCTCCCTTTGTTGGAGGCACACTCATCCATCAAGCTTGTGGGATCCTTCCCACCATTTCCCCATCGCCATTCATCCCCGTCTCCTCCCTCTCTCTTAGGTGCACGGCACACTCGAGCCCAGTGTCTAGCCTTGCCACAGATATGGTAGTTTCCTTGGCGCTTTGCACCCCTTCCACTGTTGCTAGTGCTGTTGTTCCCCTTGTACCCAGAGGAGGAGGTATTGCGGAAGGTGTCGCTGCTCCGTGAGGCAAAGGAAGCCATGTTTGCTTCACTATTGCTACGACGCATGACTACATTCCACACATACTGAGAGATGATGGTGTAGGAAACTAGATCTTTAGTCCACCCTCCAATGACCGTTATCATGGGGCCCGAACTTTTTGGCAGCATCATGAGAAAAATCATGGTCTGCATTTCGGGTTTCAGGTCCCACCCCCTGCCGGTGGCTTGTTGCAAGAGCATCTCAAACTTTTTCATAAAGGCGGAGACATCCTCTCCTTCACCAAGCCTCATGCTGATGAGGTTTCGTAGAATAAAGAGACAGTTGGCAAGTGAGGAGGACTGAAACACCTTGCAGAGTTTGGCGTATTCCGTGACTGCCACTGTTCAACCGCTGATGTGTGAAAGGACTGAGGGTTGTATGGAGGACACAAGAATGGCGAGAGCCTTCTTGTTGAGCTTGACCCATGACACAAGGTCAGTACCCTCCTCCTTTGGTGCTGGGATAGTTCTGTCAAAATATCATAGCAAATCTCTGAGATCATCCATGATGATCTCAAACTGCCACTTCCAGAGCACAAACCCCTCTCTATCAAACTTGAGGATGAACGAATCATTCCCTGGTTCCCCTGTCCCTGCCATCCCTACAACTACAACTGCTACAACTGCTACACCTGTTGTTGATGCCCATGAACCTGTGTTTGAGGCCGCTGTAGGCTGTTGGTGAGAAGAGGCAACTGCTTCCCATGTTCACGTTGGCCGTTGCAAGCAGATGTAGGCAGATGAAGGCTGACGTAGGCTAATGTAGGCTGATGTCAGCTCCCAAGGTAGAAAGGTGCATATGTGTTACATTCCCCTCCTGCAGATGTTGCCCTGCAAACAGAGAAGTTGGGTGAGAGCGAAGGCGCTCTCACTGCTTGTGACCTTAGCGTTTGCGTGCATGAAACTTCCTTAACCAGAGGAGTGGGCCCATAACCCTTTGGTTGCTACTGAGCTAATCACCTCTGCCACGGAAGCCACGAAACCAAAAATCTCACAAAGGTTTTTAGGAATTCTTCCTTTGTTCACATGTGTCATGGAATCCAAACTTAATGAGGCATACACTTCACCTTCAAGAGTACTAATGCCTTAGCATTACATCTCAAGAAGAGCTCAAGTCGTCAATATGCAAGAGAGCATCAAGCAAGGATTAATTGATCAGCATGCAAGACAAGTCCTTTTATAGCTATCTGTCGATTCTTAGAACTCAAGAGCACATTCCTGGGAAGTAGCCTGAACTAGCCACATCACCAATAGACTTGCGCTGTGGATTTGACACAAAAGCATCCTAGTGTCAAGGTGACAGACCAACCATGTAGCTTCCAAGAAGCTACGGGCTTTCTTTCTTGGAAGCTTCCACAGCAAACAAGGTGTGCATGGGGCCATGATCAAACTCATGACCTCTCACTTGGCCAAATCAACAAAATGGCCAAGTTAACCACTCACCCACATGGTGTACTCACAGGTCATATCTTACAAGAGAGAGAGCATAGTTGAGTCACACTACAACGGATCTAGGGGTCATACCTCCACAAGGGTCAGAGCATTCATGATCCATTCTACAACACTGAACAAGGGGCAAACACATTCAACAGCACTGTGCTGCAGCAGTTGTCTTGGCATGCTCATCACCGCGAGTGCACAATGTATTGCGTTCTTGGCTGCATCTCCAGCCAACTCACTCGCCACGTTGGAATCACCTCTTCTTGACAGCCCTTCCAATGACAAGCTTGACTCATCCCTTACACCGGCCAAATTGGCCAAGTGTGCAATGTGGGGGGACTGAGAGAACTTGACCCCACCTCGCCAAGTGACAACTCTGACACGGTGGATGCCCATGCAAGATCTTGTGTATTGGCGTGGTGAGCTTGCATCGGCAGTTAGGAAAGTTGAGCGCGAGATTGACCGCCAGGTCTACACATCTGACGCTCTCCCATCTACATCCTATTTGCCACCAGGTTTGCAACCCGCAGGTTCCTCGCCTCCTGCTCCTGCACTTTACTCTAGCCCCATTCTTGGCCCTACATTTGCTGGCACTACCGAGCCATCAGTGGCACGTGAAGTGCCGGGCGTGACCTCTGTTTTGCTAGGACATACCGATCCCATCAGTTTTGCGTCTGCTTTCCTGGATGTAGCATCCAGTGCAACTGCCTTTTTCACAGCCACTGTTTGTGCTAGTAGAGCACAAACCAAAATTGTGGTAGGAAGAGGAGTGGAGGGGTAGGCTGAGGCAGCAACATCACTGACGCTCCTGGCTGTTGTTGCCGCCAACGTCGCCACACTGGTGACAGTGGCGACATCTGTTGTGGCCATCGCCGCACCCTCTATAGCGGATTCACTGTTGACTCCATCCATACCTCCACTGCAGCAGCAATCCTATCTCCTACAAGTGCACCCCACAACCTCACTCATCACGTTACCATAGGCATCCTTGTCACCTATGAGCCACAGTAGCGGCAGGGGCACAGTCATAGGCCTTTTTTTTCTTCCAGTGGCAATCTCTACATGGATCGCAATTCTATTCTCCTCAGCTATTGCAATGCTGCCTTCCCTCTTCTATGTACTCCCACGTTTCTATCTTGATGAGAACCTCTCATGCACTCTTGTTATGTGCAGACATCTTTCCATCATAACCGTGTTCTCTCGCAGATCATATAGCACCATGCAAGCACTAGAGTAAACCATTGAGGCCTTCAAGGCCCCTCTCCGTGAAGCCCAAGCTTGAGGACGTGGAGTAGAATAGGAACTTCAAGGAACTGCATGAACTGGCCACCATTGTGGCCAGCTTGGTCATGGAGCGCCTCCTTGCAGTTCCTGTTATTACTGTTGTCTTTCCTATTGAAGAAATTGCATGTGTTGGGTCTTCTGTCCTTGTTAATGCTACCACTATGCCTTCTCTTTTGGTTGCCGCTCTTGCTTGTGACCTTCTCCCGCATAGAAAGAAGGACTTTAAAAGCGCACCTCCATAGTTCACGCCAAAACTCACATTTTCCTCATGGGAGACACGCTTTAGTGCTTGGACACAAGTGGAGATGTTCTGGGAGTACACTTACCCACCAAATCTCCTTTTGACCCTAAGCCTACAGAGGCCAATCGTGCCAACTGTGCTCTCATCAATGCCAAAACGGGGGGACTTTTGGACGCCATTGGTGTTGAAAATTTGCCCCTCTGCATGCCCAACTATGGCGCCGGGAGGTGCCGACGAACCGCCAGAATGAGGAAACTCCACGCCGATGGATCCGGTGACTCAAGGATTGCTTGGATCCTATAATAGATGATTGCCCCCTGAAGCTGACGAGTCATTGAATCCAGTGAAAGTTGTGTTGCCAGAATCAGACAAGTATTGACGGAGATATGATACTGAGTATTGGGGTATGCACAGCGGCTCTGGGAGCCAGCTGTGACTCAAACTCTGGTGGATAATCGGCCAGACCGAGTAACAATATACTATCTGGATATTTTTCTCTGGAAGATCTGCCGAGGCATCCGGTGGATAATCCACCGGATCCTATACTGCAGCTTGTTACTGAGGGACTAAGCCAAAATCCTGGCTCGGCGTCCGGAACTCAGTTGTATGTTTTGTTACTCGGAGACTTAGTCAAAACTCTGACTGCACGCCCGCGGACAGGTTTCGAACCTCGTCACACCCCATCACCAAAAATGACCCAAAAGTGGGGGAGGTGCATGGAAAAGATGCAGGGGACCCATACATCATGTGCAATGGGATCTACGCTTTGGGAAAGGCGCTTTGCACGTGAAGGAAGGTGCCACGGCGTGTGGCTGCGTCAGGCTTCTGTAGTGGGTGAGACTGCGCTTTGGCTAGTGGAACTTGGCCTACGCTTGGCCGAATCCCACACGGTTGGTACACTGGAAAGCTCATGACTAGCCCTATAAATGTTGTGATCATGTTGATGTACAAAAACTAATTAAAAATTGTGTTATTCCCTTCGCAAAAGTGACTGTCTCTAAATTCCTACTCACATAGCGTGAGGTGACTAGAAAGCTCATGCTTAGTCTGAGATTCGCCCAAAACGGAAGACGTGAACCACTAGAGACAATCAGACAAATGTCAAGAACGCACCACACGGATTCCTCCTGACAATTGGTATGTAAAATGCTGATCTGGTCTGCGATACCCGTACTAACCTCGTGGACGCCTATGCCCTCATTCGTCGTCGCAAGACTGACTGGTCACACTCCTCAAAGAGCTCTTACTGTGTAGTTCAACATTCTTCACATGCGCACTGACGAGTCGGCTGATAAGTACTGGATGTGCAATCTGCGTCTTTCTTGTGATGTGGGGATGGCAACAGCTGGCCCTCTCTTTGCTTGTCTCTCAGTTGTCACTAGCTTCATCCCCAAGATCTCTGACTTGTACCTGCATGTCTCCCAGTCAGAACTGGAGCACCTTGCTGCTGCCCTAGTCCCTGCTAACTCACCAACAGGAATTGGTCCAATCTACAAGTTCATCACCGCATGGCTCATCAACTGGTGGAGAAGTTTTTAGATAAATTCCTTCGCGNATTCTTCACATGCGCACTGACGAGTCGGCTGATAAGTACCGGATGTGCAATCTGCGTCTTTCTTGTGATTTGGGGATGGCAACAGCTGGCCCTCTCTTTGCTTGTCTCTCAGTTGTCACTAGCTTCATCCCCAAGATCTCTGACTTGTACCTGCATGTCTCCCAGTCAGAACTGGAGCACCTTGCTGCTGCCCTAGTCCCTGCTAACTCACCAACAGGAATTGGTCCAATCTACAAGTTCATCACCGCATGGCTCATCAACTGGTGGAGAAGTTTTTAGATAAATTCCTTCGCGCCGCACTCGCTGTCATCACCACTGTATCACCCTTGTTCTCTGTAGCCTCCATCTCCTCCACCCCCTCATCCCTCTCCACTTCCACCGTCACTGCTCACACCTCTCAGGGCACTAGCCACGGTGGGAGAGGCGGACAGAGGCGTGGATGGAAAAGGGTCGCGGCTGGAAAAACAAATCCTCCAATGCCCCTTGTGCACCCGGTGAATTCACATACTGGCATTGCGGTACCTCTGGCCACTCTGCTTTGTAGTTTCCAGCCCCTTGCGATGATGTATGATTTGCCTCTGCTATGCCTGCTCATTCGGCCCGCACCGGCATCAGTTCCTCTCTTGTGGCCACAACGGCTGCTACAGTGATTTCACCTTCACACTCATCCGTTGCCTCGGCCCTCACCACTTCTCTCGCACCACGCCAGCCACTTGTCTCTCAGGCAGGCTTCTCGGATAAGGTGCCTCCTGCCTCGGGTCCAACCTACCATGGACCCCTATCCATCCACTACACTATGCCTTCCTAGCCTCGTGACAATGGCCATTTTCTTGACACGCGCTGCTCCGAATGTCATGCTGATCACCGCGATGAGGAGCGTCTCATTGAAATCCTGGAGATTTGTGGCACGTCATCGAGTTGTGTTCAGTGGACATTGCATGATGACTGTTATTGGATTGACATTGGGCAATCCCGCAATTATCCCTCTCGCCTTGGTCACTCTTTGCCTACGCCTCCCCTTGGCACTAATGTTGTCTGCCTCGTTCTCCCCTCTGCCCGTGTCTCTTCTGGCTTCTGAATAATTGACTCCGGGACCACTCACCACATGACCTCTTGTCATTTGTCCTTTGTCTCCCTTGGTCCTGTCAGTTCTGTTCGTTTTGTTCAAACAAGCTCTGGCGAACTGCTTCTTGTTCAAGGTGTTGATCTTATACGCTTTGCTGGTCTGGTGGAAGACCTTTTCCTCCCTGCCATTCTTTATGTGCCTGATCTCAAAGTCAGCCCTCTCTCTGTCACCACCCTTGAAAACTAGGGCATATAGTTATTGTCCAACCAAGGTTTTGGCATTGTCTTTGTTCACTCTTCTGGCCGTGTACTTCTTTGTGTCGTGTGTTGTGATCATCTCTTTTGTATTCCTCTGTCTCAACCACCATCTTCTGCTGCCTCTGCCCTTATTCAAGTCGTGCCCATGTTGTCCCCTGAGCATGCAGATTTCTTGCATCGCCACCTCTGCCACATTCACATTGCCGCCATCCAATGTCTCTTGCATTTCCAACTTGCGGCTGGTGTTGACTCTGCCACGTTCTTGCCACCGTGCTCCTCAACCTGTCTCAACTGTGCTCATGGCAAGGTGCACCTTTTCTCCTGTCATTGCAGCCGAGACTTCTAGGTCACATCCCCTTGACCCGATGGATGCTGATGTCATGGGTCCCTTGACTCACAACCTTCTCGACAGTCTTGGCTGCCATGTTTTTTGTTTGACCAATGACTTCTCTCAGTACCGATGGGCCTTTGTGTTGCACCACAAGAGTGAGATGACTGAAATCCTTCAAACCTGGCTTCCCCAAGCCAAGTGCGCCTGCCTTTGTCCCTTGCGTGTCTTTTATAGTGACCCTGTCCCACCTCTCATTTCTTGTTCTTGTGGTATCCGCATGAAATCCAATGCTCCTTACACACTCAAGAGAAATGACATGTTCGAACGTTGGAACCGCACCCTCGCTGATGGTGTTTGCTCTCTTCTTTCCTCTTCTGGTTAATCTCCGGGGCATTTGTTAGCCCGAAGCATAAAACTCATAACAGATGGCTTCCCATGTGCATGAAAAATGCACATTTGGGAACATCATCTTCCGTAATACGGAATTTATAGTACCCTTGAGAAAAATCCAATGACCAAAGTTGTCATGGTCTTAAGTCGGGACGGTGACAATTCTGTATTTAGAACAGCGTGAAACCACGAAGTCCCTTCCGAAGGATCAAACACTTTGATTCAAAGCACATCAGAGCCTTGATTTCACGGAGCCAAGGATCGCCAAGCACCACGTCAAACGGGTCCAGAAGGACAAACACCTCCAACGTGACACTTAGTGTGTACCCTTGAATACAAATTTTTGCTTTACTAGTACTGATCACTGGTACCATACGGTTGTGAGGTATGGTTAATCGTAGGCATCTAATACACTTCTACCCCCTTGATCTTTGAATTTGAATACAATGTTTTGAAACCTAGTTGAAATTTGTTGAATTTTTTGCTCGTTGAAATCTAGGAGCCACAAAAACAACTACATTTTGCATTCGTTGAATTCAAGGTTCCCTCACACATTCTCTTGGAAGTGTGCACAGTATGAGACTTGTGGACAGTTCAATGTCTAGGCCATAGTGACAGTGTATTTGTTGGCAGTTGTTTTCATTACATGTAATCCATCCACTCTGGGAAAACTTGGCATCAATGATCAACATGAGACAATGCACCATTGGAAGGGAATCAAAGACTGAAAAGACACTTGAATTTCATGAAATACATCTATGAATCTAATTTTGCCTCTGAACCAATCCATCATCATCACACAACCTCATCTTCCTCCTCAATCCCCTCATCTTCATACATGATCTGTCTATACATGCCGTTTGCATGTCTCTGAGAATCCTGCTCAAAGACACGCCCGAACTCAGCCCGTGTCCATGCATTGCGGACAATCAAGTGGATATTGTTGGCATGTTGCCATGCAAAGAGAAACCACTTGCAGGTTGCCTCCTTGACCACATTCATTCCAAGGGACAGGATGCTCCCTTGTCTTGTCGGCTGCCCACATGCCAAACTTCTCCTCAACCTTACTCTTCATTGGACTGATGATCCCCACATCAGCAGGTTGTGCTTTGGGAGTGCAANCAATCAAGTGAAAATTGATGGCATGCTGCCATGCAAAGAGAAACCACTTGCAGGTTGCCTCCTTGACCACATTCATTCCAAGGGACAGGATGCTCCCTTGTCTTGTCGGCTGCCCACATGCCAAACTTCTCCTCAACCTTACTCTTCATTGGACTGATGATCCCCACATCAGCAGGTTGCACTTTGGGAGTGCAACCTAATGGAACATTAACTGGATGAATGTGCGGGTAGTTGTTGCTAAGCTGCTCCCGGAAGGTTGTGCTACAATGGGGCCGCCAAGCATCTAGCACAAGGAGCATGTGATTCGTACCAGGCATAAGGGAATACGTATCACACTTCCGCTCGTAGTAAGGCTAGACTATGGAGCGAACCCACTGCATTGTGGTTTCAGCGTTTGCCCAGTGATTTGGGGTGAAGGAATGCAGCCAGCCTTCACCTTTAACCTCCCTAGCATGCAGCCCTTTTGGCAAGTCATGTTTGGACTTTCCTGCAAAGATAAGCTGCAGGGGAAGCATATCACCAGAAGCAGTTGAGGTCACTAGAACAGTGACAGCTCGCTTGTAATCTAAGCCAATGATTGACACATTATCTATTGTACATAAGTATGGTCTGCGGCTGGCACAAGATGGATGGCAGTATGGTCAGCATTCGCAACAAATGCTTGAAGGATGTGGTGCTGACTGACTAGCGCGGCTGGCCTCATGTGAAATTGCTCCACCTTTTTCTCCCAGTCCTCCGGCACCTTCTGAGCCACCGTGGTGCCGTGGTGCCAAGACCAATCCAACTGCGTACGCACAAGCTTACGCACCCACGGCCAAGAGAATGCACGGTCTCCTAGTGTCGCCAGCTCATCCGGTGCGTGTTGCACAATGATGTGCCTGATTTCACGCCGGATGGTTTTTGAGTTCATGGGGTTGCCGACTTCACATGACTGGATAAGAGACTTTTTTATGGCTGCCTTCACCTCGGGATGACACTGAATCCATGCCTGCTTTCCCACGACTGCCATGCATGCGCTTCATGTTGTTCACAGGAGAGCTCGATTCCACCTTCATGGCCACCGCTATAGCTGCTACGTAATACTCCTTCAGCACCTTCGTGTTGTTGTGGAACCACCTCGCAACTGTGCTGGGAGCGAAGCGGTGAAAAACACAGAACCCGTCTGGAGTGCAGAATGCCTTTTGCAGATGCTTCACTGCGCCATAGAAGGTGTTATGCGCCTTGACGGCGCGGTAGATTGCAGAAAAATGGCTGCTAGTGAATCAATCGCAATACTGGCCTCGCTTGCGACGGTTGCCACTGGACTGTGTGTCCTCGCTTGTTGTTGTCTGAGGTGTCCATGGCACAATGGCCATGTACTCTGTGTCTGTGGAGTCACAGCTTTCATGAATATTGCTCTCATTGTTTGCGCTACCACTCTCACTGGTGGTGCTGTCGTTGTAAGAGAGGGTGTCGTCACTGGTGGAGCTGGCTGGCCTGGGATCAACAGGTTCTTCTATGCGGAGACAGCCAGGTTGCATGCGACTGCCCATTGGTGCAACACAATGCCGCTTTGGCCTCGATTCACATTCTTCCACGGCAGCTCTCCCCTTGCCCCGCGGGTCACTTGGTGTTGCTGAAGAAGTAGGAGGCTTTGGCGACCTTGCCTTGTGTTGTGGCGCTGCATCAGGCACTTTCACCTTCCCCTTGTGGTCGAAACATGCTGCAGTCTGACGCATGACTGCAGCATGCTTGTGACTTGCGCTGGTTCCAACGCCATCAGCAGTTGCCTTGGGTGCGTAACTCACGCTGGTTTCAAAGCCATCAGCAGTTGCCCTGGGTACGTCACTTGCGCTAGTTCCGACGCCATCAGCAGTCGCCGTGGGTGAGAAGCTTGCAGACCGTGAACCAGCACACTGAGAGACCACGTTGGCGGGGATCGACAAGGGAGTGGGGTCCACAGACGTGCGAGGTGGTCTGGGCTCATCAAAGGTTAGTTTGACCCTCTTGGGCCGGCCAGGTGGACGCTTGGTCCATGTAGGAACAGGCACGATGTGGTCCAGGGCAGAAAAGAGGCAGCAAATACACTCCTTGGGGGACACCTTTTGGAGGAACCGGTCCTTGCTGGCAGCTCAAGGATCAGAATGCACCGGTCAGGTAGCTGTGAAATCAAGAAGTGGACACTTGGCATTGAGGGTGTGGCAAGGATCTTTAACCAGCCAAGCAGTGAAAGTCACGTTGCAAGGAGGCACGAATTGCAAACCGCCAGGGATGCAAGAACGTGACAAGGTCGGAACACGAACCGTTGCCACGTACCAAGGGCTTTGCATGCGTGACAGGATTACGTGCAACGGAAGAATGCACCATTGGAAAATATGTACACAAGACGTGAACGTCACTTCATTGAATTCAAGGGTCACAAAAGTCACCAATTCAATTAAATAGGATCACCCAAAGAACTTAGACCCCAAAAATCTAGTAGAAATCAAGAATCACATAATTCATGAAAATTGACTCAACGAATTCAAAAATCAGGAGGGTACATGGGTGTATAGGTACCTGCATAGAAAGAAAGAGTCCTAGAAGGTTACGGGGATTATGAAAACATTCTTGATGTTTAAGATATCATGGATCTGTTAAGATTTTCTTGCGATACCTAGTTTGCGTACGCATTCTAAGAGACCTCCTACGTTGTCTTCCAGGAAATTTCATACATGTATGGGATGGTTTTGTGCTTGTACAAGACATGTTTGCTCGTGTATGAGACACTCGATAGGACGGCCCTTCTCCCTCCCCCTTTATTGTGAAGTGCACAAGGCAAGTGTATGAGGGCGTGTATGTGGTGGAAGTCACAAAGCATACAATAGTGTACATATTGTAAACTCCTCGAATACATCTCACATGAGTATACTAGTGTCTGTTTTCAATAACCCCTCCCATACACCATCTCATTAACTTGTCTCATAAACTTTCTCGTATTGTTGAAGAGGTGGGGGAACCGGTCCGTTGACTTTGCTTGGTCCATCCCCCCCTCTCCTCACCCAAGTGTATGAGGCAAGTGTATAAGGGGGTTGATTTGGCGGGAGTTGCGAATTGTACACAAGTGTGTATCTCTCGTCTTCCTGGAACTGTTCTTACAAGAGTACACTAGTGTCTTCTTTAACCCCCTCCCCCCATATACACCGTCTCATACACTTGCTTCATACTCTTTTTTGGGGGGGTTTAGGGGAGAGGTATTCCAAATCGCTTGGTCCCTGCCCTCCCCCCCCCCTGGAGTGTATGATGTGATTGTATGAGGGCGTGTGTGTGGTAGAAGTTGCAAAATGTACACAAGTGTACATCACATGACTTTCTAGAGATTCCCTCACAAGAGTACACAAGTGTGTTTTTGAACATCCCTTTGCACATGCATTACCTCATACATTCGCCTCATACAATTGTTCTTTTTTTGGGGGGAGGGGGGGGGTTGATTCTGCAGACGTCACTTGGTCTCTTCCTCCCCCCCTACCCCCTCCCCTCCCGAGTGTATGAGGCAATAGAATGATGGGGTGTATGTGGTGCAAGTCACAAAATGTATACAAGTGTACATCTCAAGAATTCCTAGAAATTCTCTTACAAGAGTACACTAGTGTCTTCTTATACATCCTCCTCACATACACCGTCTCATACACTCATCTCATACACTTTCTCTTTTTGGGAAGGGGGGAGGGAGGGTGGGTCCGCCGACATTGCTTGGTCTTGTCCCCCTCCCCCGCGGAGTGTATGAGGAGAGTGTATGAGCGGGTGCATGTGGCGGAAGTCGTGAAATTTACACAAGTGTGCACCTCGTGACCTCTCGGAAATTCTCTTATGAGGCTATACTTGTGTGTTTTTTATTCCTCCTCCCACATATAGCCCCTCATACACTCGCCGCGTACACTCTTTCTGTTTTTTTGGGAGAGGGACAAGTCTGCCAAAAATTCTCGGTCCCTCCCCACCTCCCCCTACTCCACAGAGTGTACGAGGCGAGTGTATGAGGGGGTGTATGTGGAAAAAGTCACAAAATGTACACAAGTTTATATCTCGTGACTTCCTAGATACTTCCTCACAAGAGTACACTAGTGACTTTTTTTTTACCCTTCTCCACATACACTGCCTCATACACTCGTCTCATACA
>SZWC01009625.1:20226-34041 GCA_023375785.1 Penium margaritaceum
TCGTGTCGTGTCGTGTCGTGTCGTGTCGTGTCGTGCCGTGCCGTGACGTGTCGTGTCGTGTCGTGTCGTGTCGTGTTGTGTCGTGTCGTGTCGTGTCGTGTCGTGTCATGTCGTGTCGTGTCATATCCTATCGTGACGTGTCGTGTCGTATTGTATCGTATTGTGTTGTGTTGCGTCGTGTCGTGTTGTTTCGTGTCATGTTGTATAGTGGCATTTCGTGTTGCGTCGTATCGTGTCGTGCCGTGTCATGTGGTGTCCTGTTTTATTACATCGTATTGAGTCATGTTGTTTCATGTCGCAATGAATTGTGTTGTTTTGTGTCATGTCAAGCCGTGTCATGTTGTGTCATGTCGGTTCATGTCGTGTTGTGTCGTGTATTTTTGTGTCGTGTCGTGCCGTATCACAAGGTGTCATGTTTTGTGTCATGTCATGTTGTGTTGTGAATTTCATGGTGTGCGGTGTTGTGTCGTGTTGTGTCGTGTCGTGTTGTGTTGTGTCGTGCCATGTCGTGTCGTGTCCTGTTATGTCATGTCGTGTCATATCATATCATATTGCATCGTATTGTATCGCATTGTATCGTATCGTATCGTATTGTATCGTATCGTATCGTATCGTATCGTATCATATCGTATCGTATCGTATCGTATCGTAGCGTATCGCATCGTATCGTATGGTGTCGTGTTGTGTCATGTCGTGATGTATCATGTCGAGTTTTGTGGAGCCATGTTGTGTCGTGTGTGTTGTCATGTTGTGTTGGACAATGTTGTGTAAAATTATCTTGTGTTGTGGTCTTCATGTTATGTCATGTCATGTTTAGGCAGGTGGGGTGGTGTCCTAAAGTGTTTTGTCCTGTTTAGTCATGTAGTCTATTTCCCCTTTGCCTCTAATGTCCTGTCTTGTGGTGTCGCGATTTGTTGCATCGTAACCCACAATGAAAAGAAAGAAACCAAAGAAAGGGAAACATATTTTTCATGTTATAAAAAACAAAACATTCAGTACGTACAGCCAAAATCTTTTTTTTACAGACTACTATGTCCATGAGACTATTATTGTTAAAATAAATGAAGGGCCTCACTTCACATCATGTAACATCGATTAACAAAGAGTTACAAAATAAACCATAATAACCCGTTGTAGTTTCCCTTGTGGAGATGGCATTTCCCCATGTTATGTTTTTTTGTTTCAATGTGTGCCAAGAATACATGTAATAGGAATTGACCAACGACTTGAAGAACCCCAAGAAGCATATCTTTGCAGTTTTTACATATGTATGGTTCAAAATGATGTTAAGTGTAGTAAATTGCGATCAATGGTTTTTTTGTATATGAAAAACTCTAGTTTCACATGTCTACTATGAAAAACACAATCAGAAGATGAACTTTAACCAATTTAGATGATTTTTCAATGTTTTCCAGAGTTTTGAAATTGTAGCGGATTGGACGGAATCCCTGGCCGACTAGGCCAAAACCGCAGTGCTTGAGGGTCTCCAATCGTCGAGTCATCCCGTCCAACCGCCCACAGTCCCAGGTGGCCCCGCTTGAGCCACGTGGCTCCTTCGACCGGTCGGCATGGCACTGCCACGCTACACTCCCCCCGCTAGGAGTGAGAGTCGTCTCGGCATCTCCGGTAATCCCGACGTGGGATTCGAGCCCTGGAGCTCTGATACCAATGTAGCGGATTGGACAGAATCCTTGGCCGGCTAGGCCAAAACCGCGGTTTTTGGCCTAGTCGGCCAAGGATTCCGTCCAATCCGCTACAGAAATGAAAGATTAAAAAAGTATTGACCGAATCGAAATGTTTTTCCTGTCTTATGACAACAGCTGAATTCTTCGTCAAGTTCTTGCATCTTTACGTTCTTTGGAGCCGGGTTCATGAGTCACACTAATTCACCATGGCGACCAGCTCCGTGAATCCGACAGTGCGCGGCCAAGAAGGAGCAACGTAGGGGGAGATAACAACAATAAAGTTTGTAAACAAAAGACTCCGTCAATGTCGCTGACCAATCACGATTTTTCTGTCATCCGAAAGCGATTGTAAGAGGGTTACTGTTATGCTGGGCGGAAGTGAGATGGTTCACACTTGAAAATGGGACTTGTTACTTTTTACGAGAGTGGAGTTACTTGGGTATTTTTGAGAAGCGGAAAGTGTACATCGTTGTTGTAAGTGCCGAAACTCGGCAATGTATGTACAAGTGGCAATTGCAAGAAAATGAGGCTCGGTCGAGCCGTTTGGATTTTTGGTGGTTCGCGTGACACGACGCCGTGTCTTGATTCATTGGCTCGAGAAGCGCCTCATTGGTTCGAGAAGCCCCTCATTGGTTCGACAAGGACTTCGAGACAGAATTTGGGGTTCGCGAGGTTTGTCAAAGTCGCTGGAAAGAACCTCGTTTGTAGTCTCAAAACATCAAGGAAGGTCGAGAATATGTTATGGCAAGTTTCAAAAGTGACCTGAAAGTAGTCATCAATGTACGAGGATTCCGGGTTTCTGGGGAATTCCCTCCAAGCGCGGAAAAAAGTGGCCACGAGTAAGTCGCGATGTAGGTCGGGACTGGCGAGGCAAATATATGACCGTTTCTGGGTTTGGGCCATGTGTATGCCATAGCCATAAGACTTCCCCCCCTTCTAGTCGCAACGTCCCGGCGCATTACCCCCGCGTGGCCGTAGTCGGGCTTGGTAGCCGTCGATGAGGGGATCAATGTCTGAGAGCTGGTTGTACGGAACCCAACTGTTGTGTGCTGCGTCATAGTTCATCCATTTGACTAGATACTGATCTTTGCCTCCTCGTTGGTGATGATCAAGAATTTCCTCAACCTCGTACTCGTGGTTGCCATCTGCGATCATGGGTGGCGGAGCAGGTGCCACGCATCCAAGAAAATCCTCTGTTGGATTGATGTAACGCCGGAGTTTGTTGATGTAGAAGACCGGGTGTACATGTATGTTGTCAAGCTTTGTGACGACTGGAGTGAGCAACTCCAAGATGTCGGACGGTCCTAACCACCGGGGTCTGAGCTTTGGATTGCTCAATCCGCAGAGTGTGACGGTTGCAAAGTTGAGCAAAAATTTACCGTTGGTCTTGAACTCCTCAGTTTGCGGATGTTCATTGGCTTGCCACTTCATAGCTTCTTGCGTCTTTGTGAGAGTGTGACAAGTTTCCTCCTAGATTGCAGAAAATTCTCGCCAATGTGTGTCAACGACGAGGATTTTGCTCTCAGTCTACAGGCCAATCGGGGTGATTGGTTCTACTTCGTAAACAACATCAAACAGTGTTTTCCCCGTTGTGACAGATGTTGCTGAATTGTATGCAAACTCGGCTATTGGTAGCTTGACTGCCCAGTCGTTACCATGAGGTTCACACAAAGTTTGGAGAAGTTGTTCCAGCGTTTGGTTGGTTCACTCGGTTTGTCCATCGGTTTGTGGATGGAACGCTGTTGAAAGTTGAAGTTAACTCCCATACGGCTCCATCAAATCTCGCCAAAACTGGCTGGTGAACCGCGCATCTTGATCACTTGTGATTGATCGCGGGACCTCATGCAGTGGGACGATTTGGCCAAGGAACAGTCGTGTTGCTCCCTTGGCTGTTACATCCGTAGTGGTCGGGATGAAGTGCGCCATTTTCAAACAAACTTTCGACGACTACAAGTACGGCGTCAAACCCTTCTGGTGTGATGGGAAAACCGGTCACAAAGTCCATGGAGATGTCAGTCCACGGCTTTTCTGGTATTGGTAGTGGTTGGACTATACCAAGGGGTTTGGTGCATCGACTCTTGTGGCACTGGCAAACGTCGCAGCTTTCGCTGAAGTTTGCTACCTCAACCCCCATCCTGTCCCATCAGTAGTGCTTTGTGAGCTTTTTCAAAGTTTTGTCAGCTCCGAATTGGCATTCTTGACCTGTGGCGTGGCATTCCTCGAGAAACATGTGCTGTGGCTCCTCTACTTCAAGGACGACGACTTGATTTTTATGCAATCTGCGCAAAATGAAGCCTTTGAAGTGGAACTTTGTTGTGTCGTAGGCTCTGTGGTCCTTGTAGCCACATGGGAATAACTTTGCCACATATGGGTCACCTTGAATCTGCAGTGAGTTGGCCTCCGCAATATCGGACCAGCGGCTCAGCGCGTCCGTTGGATTTGTCTTTCCGGGCCGCTACTCGATTTCACAATCAGAGTTAGACTCGAGGAACTCCATCCATCGAGTTTGTCTTTGGGTGAGGTTTGGCTGCATTTTCAGCTACTTGAGGGCGGTGTTCCGTTCGAATCAAAGTTTTGTGGCACTCCAAATAACAACGCCAGGTTTTGAATTCATGGATAACCGTGAGCATTTATTTCTCGTGGATGGTATAGTTGAGCTCCGCCCCGTGAAGCTTCCGCGACATGTACGTGATGGGTTGTTCTCCTCCGCCGTTATCTTGTAGGAGGTCGGCCCTGATTACACGACAGGAGGCATCCGTGGCCATGATGTAGTCGGCCATCGGATTTGCCAATTGAAGGGTTGGCACCGAGGTTAGAGGTTTACTTAAAGATGTAAGAGCTCCCTGTTCACTTCTCCCCCATTCCACTCACAATTTTTGTGGGTAAGATCGGAGAGAGTCGCTCACACTCTGGCATAATCCTTCACAAACCTCCAATAATAGTTACAAAATCCAAGGAAACTTGTAAGTCATGTACTTCTGTTGGGGTTAGCCAGTCCGCCACCGCGGATATCTTATTTGGATCCACGGATATCCGTCCACCGCCGATGATGTGACTGAGAAACTTGATCGAGCGTGGACCGAAGTCACATTTTGAGAGCTTCCCGCAGAAATTCTCCTGCTGGAGGACCTTGATTACCTGACGAAGGTGTCGTCAATGATCCTCTGGGGTTCGGCTGTACACGAGGATGTCGTCGAGGTATGCCACGACAAAGTCATCAAGGTGTGGGCGGAAAATATTGTTCATTGCTTCCATGAACGTTGCAGGGGCGTTTGTGAGTACAAACAGTATAATCGTGAACTCAAAGTGCCCGTAGCGCGTTCAAAAGACAGTTTTCGCAACATCCTTGTTGGCGATGTAAATTTGGTGGTAGCCACTCCATAAATCGATTTTGCTGAAAATTCTTGCTCCACGTAGTTGGTTGAAAAGCTCGTCCACTTGAGGTAGACGGTAGAGGTTCTTGATCGTGATGCCGTTCAATGCACAGTAATCCATGCACACCCGCATTTTGGCAGATTTCTTTTTTACGAACAATACTGGTGTGGCGTACGGGGAAACGGACGGTCCGATGAACCCTTGAGTCAACATATTGTCTAGCTGCCGCTTGAACTCTGTGAGGTCGTGATCACTCATGCGGTAAATTCCCTTGACGGTGTCTTCTGCTAGGTTTAAGCTCAATTCGGTGGTCGGTGCCGTGTTTGGGAGGGAGTTCACTTTGTAGTTTGTCCAGGAACAACCCTTTTAACTCTTTCACAAGCGTAGTGAAATCTTTCGGTCCTTTAAAAAACTTCGATGCTAATGGGGCTGATGAGGCAGATGAGGCTGATGCGTCAGCTGCGGCGACTGATTCGTTGCTTCTGTTGTTCAGATCAATGTGGACCAACCACATTGAGGCCCCTCTCCTAAGGTATCTTTTTTGCAATTCGAGCGAGATCGGCATAGCTGGCGGTTGTTGTATCTTCATAGCTATTGCTGCAATTGTTGTGTCGCTTTTGGCTGCCCTATTGTCGCTGGTTGCACGTCAGCCGGATATTGGCTATGGCACGAGCGGTAGAAGAATTTGTTACCCATCGCGTTTGATGTAAACAGCGCTAATGCTCAAGTCGACTTGTAGATTTTGCTGGTAGAGGTAATCGCGCCCAAGAATCACCTTCTATTTGCTCATTGGGCAAGATCTCCATATGGTTACGTCACCTAGATCCCCGATCTACAATTGTAACAGTTATTTCAATGGACAGATGTGGAGTCGTCTGTCGATGGTTTTCCCTTCAAAAGCTCCAGGTTCCTGCTTCAAACCCAGATTTTTGACATATTGATCGGATACAAAATTGTAAGATGCACCTCCATCAAGTAACGCCGGCAAATTTTTTTGACTTTTGCAACCCAACTGTTGCACTCTCAGCAGTATTGCAGGCTAGTCGTCCTCGTACCCCTCGTTGAACTTTTGGATCTCAGGTACCCCTGAATTAGGCAATCGTAGCCGTTCGAGCTAGCAATCGTTTGCTGTAGGTTTTTTTGCAGGGAGAGGAGTTTTGCCATCTACTCCTGTCCTCGGCCGTTTCCTGACTCCTCTCCTCCTTTTTACCTTTTCTTCTGCTTCCCCCCTTTCTGGTATCGCATGGGACAGTCTCTTCTGATGTTTCCAATCTTCCCGCAGCTGTAGCAGGTCCGTTGATCTCCTTTTTGCTCCACGGCATCGATTTCCATCGGGGTCGAGTTCTCCAAGTTCTGCAACCGATGCCCGCTACTCTGCTACGGTTGATGTTTTGGGCACGAGCCGTAGGATTTGTTGAAGTTTGAGTTGAAGTATGCGGAGTCGATGCGTTGAGTGGCTCCGATGATCTGCGGTAAAATCGTTGGTAATGCCGTAGATTGCGAGTGCTTTGCAAATATCACGTTTGAGGCCGTTATTGTAGAGAAAATAGCATTCATCTTCTGTGAGGTGCCTGTCGGTGATAACCTTGCAAAACTGCCATGTATACTTTGCCATGGTCGACAGTTGCTTCAGTTGTTGCTACTGGTAGCGAACCTTTGATTTCTCATTCGGCTTGCCAAAGCTAGCGATGAGTGCCTTTGTGAATTCGCAGCAGTTGGAGGGGGGAGTTATTCATAACTTCCAAGTAAACCCGCTTGAGAGATAGCACGCCTGGTACTGACAATGCGGTAGCCATTCGATCAGAGCCTTCGACTACCTGCTGCCGTTGGATGGCCATGAGATGGGCCCACCAACTTAACGCCGTGCCCCACAAGAGCGAGGCTACAAGGTTCATAATCTATTCACCGGAGTGAATCCCAGAAGCGGTGAAGTACGCCTCCAAACTCGTCAGGAAAATCCTGACCCTCGGTCCCTTGGGATTTGCTGGATCGAACAATTCAGGAAGCCCTAGACGAATTGAGTCCCCGCCGATGTGCAGTCGATCGACAAGTACCGCTTCTCGCATTTTTTAGTCACGTATTTTGACGGCATATTGCTGTAGTTGTTCGACAAGCGTATGTTGAAACGCTTCCATCTGCGCCAGCCGGCTGGTCAGCTCCACGATTTTGTCATGTGTCGACGATGCGGTTGTGTTGGTCGGTGGTGCAGGCGGGATTGGCACGCTAGGCATACCAGGCTCCGTATTGGTTACGCCAGTAGAACTTCCAGCCGTCGTCCAATCATCCCCCTTCGTAAGGCTGAACGTCCTTTGCACGGTGCCTTCGGCCATCGCCAGTGTCTTTGCCGGTTACGTCTGCTTTCGTCGGGTGCGCTCGTTCGGTGTGCCGACTTCGTTACAAGTTCCACGAACTTCTCGCTGGTGGAGACATGCTTGAAGACACGTGCGAGTCTTGCGTTGATGTGAACAAAGATTCTCGTGCCCCGCCCGGACCAATGCGCTCAAATACCAAGTGTTACGCTTGGCGGAACTAAGATGGTTCATAGTTGAAAACGAAGATTGTTACTTTCAGAATGGGCTTTTTGAGAAGCGGAAAGTGCACTTTGTTGTTGTAAGTGTCGAGACTCGACACCATATATACAAGTGGCAATTGCGAGAAAATGAGGCTCAGTCGAGCCATCTGGATTTTTGGTGGTTCGCGTGACGCGACGCCATGTCTTCATTCATCGGCTCAAGAAGTCCCTCATTGGTTCGACGGGAGTTTCGAGACCAAATTTGGGGCTCGTAAAGTTTGTCAAAGTCACTGGAAAGAACCTTGTTTGCAGTCTCAAAACATCAAGGAACGTCTAGATTATGTTCCGGCGACTTTCGGAAGTGACATGAAAGTAGTCGTCAACGTGCAAGGATTCCGGGGTATTCCTGGGAATTCCCTTAGAGTGTAGAAAAGGGTGGTCGCGGCTACGTTGCGATGTAGGTCAGGAGCGGCATGGCAAAAATTAGGTCGTTTCTGGGTTTGGGCCCTGTGTATGCCACTGACATAACAGTGACAATGTAAAAGAAAAGTTGTAGTTTCCAATGTAAAGATGGCAAACCCACATGTATTCTTTTGTTTCATTGTGTACCAAAAAATGAAATCACATTCAGTTGGACCTCAAAACATGGTTTTGAAGTCATTTTTGACTCATTAAGTCCCCCATATCCACTAACCACTCTCTAACAACACCATAGCATTTTTTTCTTTAAAACTGACGTATCCAGAGGCTAAAGAAAAACAACAATGTATAGAACAATTAAGCGCATAAACACCATGTTGTTGTTGTATGAAATGCAACGGCAGAGTGATGAAGTCATCAGGTCCATCGAATAATTACAAGCTCCACTTTTGATGGGAGAGGTTTGTGCGGGGTTTGTGTGTGGGTCCCCATGCATTGAAAGGGAGTCTGCTGGGCCTTGTTACCGTGGGATCCAACAGATGCCCGCACAAGAAAGTACAATCATTTATCCGAATGTAATCCAGGGCTGGATTTGAAAGTGTCTTTTTTTTTCGCAAACCAGTGGTGACTTGTGTGCTGAGATTGTTTTCATTTGGAAACGTGCATTTTTGCTCAAGTGCAATGGAGCGATGATCCTCTTTTCAATTTGACTTGAAAAGGACACAATACTCTTAATTGTAAAGAACGAGCGACTACATACCCACCATGTTTAAATTTAAGGCTGGCGTGCTCGCATGTCTTGTAAAGGAACCAGATACCCAGAGTAGTTTAACTCTTTCATTACGTATCCAGTGTCTGAAATAATAAAAACGGTGTATCCGAGTCCGTTGTTTAGGAACGACATACTGGTATGTTACTTTTTTACAACAGCATACCCACATCGAAAGTGTGCAAATGTTTGCAATCACATGAACACGACCCTCGTGCGCAACGTCGATGAGGTGTATGCATCCCTATGTCGTACTCGCCAAAAACCGAAGGGGGAGCAGTGTTAGGTCAAACTTAATGGCTTGGAGAAAATTGAGGGGGGAGGGGAAGGGGAGAGCACACGCATGACAACTTCTGCAAGGGGTACATTGCACCTGAGTTGGCATTTGTAGAGCAACACTCTTGATTATGCGCCCTCCCATTGTGCACACAGTGTGATGGTTGTGCGTGTTTAACAAATTGCATCACACGCCGGTAAGATGGAAGCGAGACCATTTTTTCCTCAAATTTTTGGTCGCAAACAACAGAAGAAAAACGACCCCAATGTGTTCCGTGTTCAAAGCCGTTAGAATTCTCGATTGAACGTGCAATGGAGGACAAGCATTATAAAGAGAAAACGGCGTGTCTAGTGTTTCCATTTTGTACTTTGTACGACTTTCAGTTTGTAGAAGGTGTGTAAAGAGAGAATTTGGCAGACCCATCATGGAGAGAAAATGTTTTTGAATCATTTGAGTAGTTCGACCAGGCAATCGGGTGATAAGCATGTTTTCCATATTAAAATGATAAGAAAATAAACACTAGACATAAAAAACGTGATACGAGATTATGCAGAATATTGAAGAAACTTTGTTCCTCATGAATAGGACAAGACAAGAACACATCCTGTAAAATCAACTAGACAAAAAGATGATCCCTACTAGGTATCTAGATGTCGCCAATCGTAATTGTGCACACAATGACGTACAAGTCTTTTTCCGTGCGTTTTGTGAGACAAAACCCTTGTTTTGCTTGCAAAAAATCCACAGCTTATGTACGGGGCACCACTCTTCACTGTGCGCCCCTTCGTTGTGCACATCGTGTGATGATTACGCGCATAACAAATATGTGTGGATGAAGACGCAATTCTAAGAGGGTTTTGAAAAGGGCATGCAAAAACGTCAAAATCTTAGTGGGGCACATAAAAATGTCACCTTTTCGGTGGGGCACGCCAAAATGTCATCTTTTGTGAGGGGCACGCAAAAATGTCAAATTCTGAGGGGCACACAAAAATGTCACATTTTCGAAGGGGCACAGAAATGTGAAAAAACAACCATGTCACTTTCCGGCGAGGCACACAGAATTTTCAAGTCCTTCGTGGTTGCGCCACATCAGCATACTGTCTATCCACTAAAATTGCTCGTTTCTTGGTCTATTTTCTTACTTTCTCTCACTATAAAAAGTAGACATTTACATCACTTTTGCACTTCAACACGATGAGTGAACTACACCTGGCTTCGGAGTTTCCGATTCGAGCGGGACCCCAAATAAAGGGTGTGTGTGACTCTCACGTACATTCGCGTGCGTGAAAGTCACACCCCCTCGACGTTTTCCTCCAGAATCCCTTCACATAGTGGTCTGTCGCACTCAATGTCTTATTGACATCCGGAAAGATAAACTACTGATCAGATAAAGATTATATGTTTTGAGACCCTACATGACCAAGCATCAATAGCGTAGTGGCATTGCGCCCGCTTTGTAAGCGACGGATTTGGAGTTCGGTCGTTGGTCAAGGCTTCTGCATGTTTTGCTGTGAAGCCGAACGGTAACACCGTATATAGTCTTTTGATCACGTACGTTCCCGTGCATGAGATTGGCACCCAGTTTGCACGCAACGTGCATCCACGGTGTCAATTCTTTGTTGCGGGCAAAGTGGGTGTGACTTTCACGCACGCGAACGTACGTGAGAGTCACACCCACCCTTCATTTGGGGTCCCATACAACTTCGAAACTCCAAAGCTAGGTGCCGTTGAGTCATCACATAAGTGCAAAAATGATGTCAATGTCTACTGTTTACAGTGCGAGAAAGTAAGAAAGCAGACTAATATTAGTAAAATACCAATGGATAGACAGCATGTTGATGTGGCGCAACCACGAAGAAATTGACATTTCTGTGTGCCCCTCCGGAAAGTGACATGGTTGTTTTTTGACATTTCTGTGTGCCCCTCCAAAAATGTGACAGTTTTGCGTGCCCCTAAGAAAATTTGACATTTTTGCGTGCCCCTCACAAAAGTTGACGTTTTTGCGTGCCCCACTAAAAAGTTGACATTTTTGTGTAACCCCGCCAGGATTTGACATTTTTTCGTGCCCTTTCGACAACAATATTAGCATTCCGTTTTCCTCAAATGTGCGTGGCGGATTGCACAGTGCATCACACGCCAGAAGAACGGAAGCAAGACCAATGAAATTGTCCCCGTTTTTCATTCCATCTCAAGGTCACTCAAAGAAAGCGAGGTAGTCTCGATAAAGCCGACCAAACAAACAAGGGAGACCTCAACCTGTTAGATTGTATGATCGTACGAATGAAAACTAGGATGATTCCAAAGAGACAAATATTTTTATAACTGTGTTCTGAAACAATTGTACACGACTGTTATTTTGTTTGCTTTTCTACAAAGATATAGTACGTTCTAGTATGTTCGACATGTTTAGTGATTGTAGAACGGATATTGATGTAAAACGCAAAGACCATCCGATCATACGTTCGAACGTCTCAAATTCCTCATAAAATTCCTTAGAATGTTTCTATTCGTCACGACATGAACAGGGGGTCGTATGAATAATAAGAAATCTAGGGACAACATTGTGGCCGTAAACGGTCCCTAAGTTTTACAAGAAAAAGAGGTAGCTACTAGCTATTTGGGAGTTGCCACTGGTCATTGTGTGCACAATGATTTACGTGTTGTGTTGCATATGTTCTATGAGAGAAGACTTTTTCTCGTCGCGTAGAATCAACAGTGGCTGTTAGCGTAATGCACCGTTTGGCAAGCGAATGTTCCGCATACGCCAAAGAAGACACGTGTACGCCCTAAGTAGTCGTCGGAATCTGTTGTATTGTCTGCATGCGACGTCGGTGAAGTCCAGATGGTGCATGTCCCAAACAACAAGGTCGTACGTCTGAGATGGCACTCAATCCCCCAATAAGACTCTGAAAACAAGTACCTGTTCGCATTTGCAGACTTTATTAGATAAAGATGTTCGTGATCAGTCGACGACTCCAATCCGGCACAGTACAGAAGAATCAATACTATAAAGATGACATCACAATGCCCAAATAAAAAGACTTTGTATCTAGGAAATAGGAGCCTAGGTGAAGTTTAAACATGGCATACCCATCGTTCTAAAAAAGAAACTGCATGCCCGTATGCCCGTACTAATTGTAAAGGTCTGGGTATGCCGTGAGCAGCCATGATATTCATGGGTATGCCGCTCCTTCTTTTTAGTGCATCGGACTTGCCGTGCCAAAATTTTGACCCGTGGGCACGCCACATTAAAATTGCACACGGTGCGGGTATCCGAGTTATTTCACCCAAATCGTAATGGTGGGTTTGCTCGTAGAAAAAAGGGGAGAAAAAGGGTCATTGCTTGATCACGATCTCAAGGGTTGAGATCACGCAAGGGTCACATGACCCTCCTATGCTGGATCGGCGACGCATGTCGCTGATTCAACTAGGTGTCTGGCGTGTGAAGCCAAACACCTAGTTCTTTTTCTGGCTGCCAGTGCTGGATATGGGGGATAGTGTCAACCCAGGTCTGGGGGCCCCAGGCCCAGGCCGTTTCTCCAAATCCTGGGGAGCGCGCTTTCACGACCGCGCCGTCCGTAGATGAGAGGACTGCCCTTCCGGCCGTCACGGATACTGCTAGAACAATTTGCGATTGTTGCAGCCGCGCTGCGCCAAGACGGTGCGTAATCGTCCGTGTAACGATTGCGAAAGCGCAGTCGCCTTTGCCTTCGCGTTGTCCCTGAGCAATGTTGTCCTGCAAGCTTAATCAAGAACGACCAGGAATTCAGAGCGGATGTCCTTGCAGGGGTCCTCTCTCAACGCAAGGGTGCAGGGCGAACGCGCTCCGCAGCTTTTGCTTCGCAGCGCCTACGTTCTGCGCACATAAGAGCGAGTCACCGTCTTTGCAAGACATCCAGCTCCGCCTCCTTGGGCCTTTCCACCCAGCCAGTCCGCAAGCTCCCAATCTCTCTGTCGGATTCCTCCGTCCTCCTGTGCGTTTCTCGCACACACCACCCAACCACGCGCTCACAGCCCTCTCGAACCGCACCACCAGTCTTCTTGGGTCCAATCAGCCTCTATCTCACACCATGGTGCGCCAATCCACCACCACACAGCGGCGGATTCTCACCCTCACGCTCCTACTGCCGCTGCTACTCGCAGCGGCGTCCTTCATCCTGCATGCCGCACCACGCGCCTCGGCTGAACCTTCCTCCGCCGCGCCACGCCGCACGATGCTGCGGGGAGTCGAGCTGGTGGAGGTCGACGACGGGGAAGATGGGGATGTGGAGGAAAGCGCCGAAGACGACGGCTGCGATGACGGCGACGGCAGCAGTCTGGGTCCGTCCGGCCAGCCGAGCCCATCCCCCCCCACCGCCAACACCAACGCCAACGTCGCTCCGTCGGGACAGCCAAAACCGGCCAGCCCCGACCCCAACCTCGCGCCGTCCGGCCAGCCGGGGCCCGGTGGCGTAATCTCAAACCTCCTCAAGGGCGACGGCCGCAAGGCCGGCGCGCCTTCAACGTCCCCGCCGGGCAACAAGAAGCCCACACCACCGCCGCCAGGCAAGAGCGCAACGAGCTCCGCGTGCCCGTGCCCCGCCGGCCTGCAGACGGTGGGCCCGCTTATGGACGCGCTGAAGAAGGGCAGCGGTAACAAGACGTTCTACACCATGGCCGTGGCCGCGGCGTGCAAGGTGCGGTTCGAGTTCTTCGCCCGCTACAACAACGGGCTTCTGTACATCAACGCCGCTAGCCAGGTGAAGATCCCTACGTGCGCCGAGATCCAGGCCGACAG
>SZWC01009625.1:94420-106299 GCA_023375785.1 Penium margaritaceum
GGGGGGGGGGGGTCCCCCCCCCATGAAGCTGAAGTGTATTTGGTTGGTGTATTGGGCAGTCCATCTGAAGTGTGGCTGAGTTAATACACTGGTGTATTCATACACTAGTGTGTATTCATACACTTTGTGTTATTCTTGACAGACTTATGATACAAGGAAAAACAAACTCCCCCGACACACAATTTGTTTTTGGAAAGGGGATCGGACCTCTTATCAGGTTGCTGTTGCATGGATTGCAACTTGCTCACTACACATGATGCTCATACATTCCTCGTTTCTGATTCCAACAAAAGTTGATTCACTCCAATTGGCGTCTTCAATCAATGATAGCTTTCTTTACAAAGAATGATTATGTCTATTTCTTGACATATCTACCAGAAACAATCACCGATAAACTGACCGTACTCACTTTTGGCTTTTGGGGGGGTTCATCGCCCAGACCCATCCTCCTCCCTGAAGTCAAGAATGTATTGGAGGGTGTATTTGGTTGAGGATATGGCGGGGATTGGTTCTAATGCACTAGTGTATTTGTACGCTTTTGGACACTTTTATGTTGATGTAATATACACTTCATGATACACCCCCTTAATGCACTTCCCATTACATTGGGGGAGGGGGGGAGGAGATCAGGAAATTCACAAGTGTATGTATTTCTGAATCTTCACGATACACTTCCCGATGCATTTCCTTGATGCACTCTGACCTGGGATGGGGAAAACATCAAGAAAACATTCGTGAGGGCCCTCACGACGTTGATACATGTTTTGATGCCTCGCAAACATCTATTTTTGTCCATAGCTATCTTTCAATCCAATACTACGTATGACATATATGATCCAAAAGACGTTTTAGCATAGAAATAGGCCCAATGTAAAACAAGTAAGTAAACATCATAATATACATAAGCAGAGTGCTTTACCTTTAACCAAATGCATTTGAATCATCCTAAAGAATAATCATACATCTATAAGTTAAGAAAATTTTGATGTAGCAAGTGGATTCACACTAGGAAACTTCTAGCAAGTGAAAATGATGGATGAGTAGTAAGCATAGGTTATTGAGTGTATAAAAGTGGGGTGATTAACCATGAATTTTGATGGGAGTGGCTCTAAGGCACAGGTGAGCCAGGATGGCAAGTCACAGCATTGAACTGCAGGAACAACCTGTCCTGGTGCCATAGTTGGATCAGGTGAGCATGATGAAAAGTCCAATCACGGCCACAAAGTGTAAATGAAGCAAGCTGAGTTTCTAGTTCCTCTGAATGAGAAGAGTCCCATGAGGGACAAGACTAAGGTGGTGCATCTAATGATGTTGCTACTACCAATGGTTGCATGCACGGAGGTTGTAGAGAAGGGAGTTTGCTGTTCCGGTGCTCGTGCTACTAGTGTTGTCACTTTTGTTGCTTTTCCTGGAGTTGAGCGCATGGATCCTGCAAAGGAATTCAATATCATTGCTCATTTCTTAATGGGATCAGTGACAAAATACAAGCCCGAAGAAGTCGGTGGTTTGTTGGGCTATTGCAGAACAATGATGTAGCTGGTGCACTGCTCCTACTGTGGAAAATGAGAGTTTTGATACCACACAGTGAATGAATCTTGTTTCTTACAACTGATTGGCGGTCATGACGGAACACAAGGCTAAAGCTGAAACTAGTGCAGAGAGATGCCGACTACACACGGGCTTGGACCATTGCACTACTATCAAAGATGACTGTGGGGATAACACAAAGCAACTAATTGCCGTTGCTTGCAATTGAGTGGGGGTGGTGACAGACAGAAGCGCAAAGAGTGCCAATTTGTAGTGCCCGGTGATGCTTAATCCACCAGGAGTTATTGCCTCTACACTGTTGCTATTGATGCTGCTGTGCTCCAGGATACCTCACAGAGGAGGACTTAGTGCCTTTGCACAAAGGTGTTGAATGAGGGTGGCGGCAATGCAAGAAACCAATGAAAACTGAATGCTTGATTCTACGGGTTAAATGTGATTTCTGATGAAGAAGATTGTTGTTGCTGTTAGAAGTGATAGTGGAGGTTGGGGAGTGGCACGCGTCACAAGTGAGGAAGCTACTACAAAGCAGCAAGGAAGCTACAAGGCTGCCGCCTCTTTTTTAGGCTACTGCTGCTGTTGGGGATCATTGGTACTAGTAATGAGCTTTAGAAGTTGCAAGATGCAAGTTGAACGGTGAAGGAAGACCATTTGGGTGAGGCCAAGAGTGTTGTGCGAGCTGTTTCTGCTCAAGTGGGTCAAACAAGGCTACAAAAAGGTGAGCGAGTGTGAAATGCAATGGCAAGAGCGACGCAAGTGTTAACAGCTGTAGGTGCCCATGGATGTGGCGTAGTGGTCTAACACCATGTCAGAAGAATGGAAGCAAAGCGCGGAAAAGGGGATGAAGCAAGGTGTGGTGGGGCTCATGAAAGCACAGACAATAAGTCATGAGATGCGGGTGGTTGGCCCAAATGGTGGTAGGGAGATGCCTGGTTTGGCGACCAGACCACAGTGCGAGTGTGAGCAGAATAGAGCAAAGCAATCTGAGAGATTGGCATGGGACACGGTGTGAGTTTGTTGGTTGGAACAATAAGCATAGGAGCAAGAGTGATGGAGCAAGAGTGATTGATCTTCCTTGAGGAACTCTCTGGCCAGCCTCCTTTCCGTGCCTCATGACCCATGTGATTGGCATTAGTTATCCCTAAAGGGAGCCCCATCTCCAAGGCCTTCACTTTTTTGCTCCTTCCTTTCACCATTGTCCATGGCTCTGCATCCAATGCATACTTCTTGGAAGAAATAGCTCCTTTCTTCACCAGCAGCATCTGTAACTTCATCCGTAACATGGCCAACATCAGCAGTATTCAATATCCAACATTTTTTTATTCTATGCTCCTATGCTATCATCAGCTACACAAAGCATTTCTTCTTGCAACAACATTTGTTCCTCCTCTAAGAGGCATCATCACACACTTTGGCTATAGAAATAACCAGGCCTCGTGTCTTTCCACAAAACACCACCAAGAATGCTATGCAATAGCATTTAGTCCGTCTCAAAGAGGAATCCTCTCTCATTTTTGTAGGAACACCAATCAGGGCTTGTGTTATGTCACCCCCTCCACCAATCATTGCAATGATACCAAGGCCTACATCTTTAGGAATCTTTAAGAACCTTTCTACAGTGATCCCATGATGACATGAAGTGCTCTTTTGTGAGGCATACCCGCATAACCCCATCTTGCACCACTGGGGCTCGTTTTCTTGTAATGATTGCTGTTGCTTCTCAGTGTGTCCAACAGCTCACTTGTGCGGTGCATTGGGAGGCTGGTAGGCATGTTTTGAGTCTCCAAGATTCAGATTAGCACTACAACCCAGTAAATAACCCGGACTTATTTGGCACACAAGTTCCACTCTTCTTCCCTGGCAGGCCTTCTACTAGCCAGGCACATTATGTTTCCTTCAAGTCGTGTAGACTCTTGGCCCAAGTACAAACTCTCGTCCAACCTCCACTGCTAGTTTTTCATACACTCTAATTAAGACGTTTACTTTGTTGCATAATGCCGACCACATCATGCATCAACCCGGCATGGCATGAGGTTACAAAATGTGCTTTTCCTCACTTTTTTTTTTAAACCTGGCGCATTTCCTGCGATGTGTTGCTGGATGGTTTTGTATATACCTTGGTTCTTTGTGCATGATTTGTAGGTGGCATTCTTCTAAATGTATGTTTTTCACATTGTCTAATGAACTACATCTATAACATCATTGGAAGATGCATACAAATGTATGCATATTCGTGCTTGGAGTAAGTCCTTTTTGTTACTTGAATGTAGTAAAAACCCTTTTAATGCCTAGATGCTTGTACAAGTGATTTCCCTTGGTGACATACTTTGCTACAGTTTGAACTCTCAAGAATCCAAGATTTCTTATTTGTGGGGTGAACAGAGCACAGTCATAACTGGTCATTTCACAATCCGAAAAGGATAGTTCAGAAATGCTAGTTAACCACAAAGATATCAAATACAGTTCTTTTCTTTATCCAAACAGTTTGTGAAAGCATCACTTTGCAACCCAGAGAACTACTCTTCATGTAGAACTTTAGAGTGAAAAGTGTATCAGGAATTGGACCCCAAGAATTGCACATTTTTGCTATGTATACTGCTTTTGTGTAAGTGGTACACTGCATAGAAAATGAGCACTTGATGAAACAAAAAGCATGAGAAGAACTCATGTGTTGCTTCAAGGAATTCACTTTGTACATTTCCTTACAAAGTTTGCTAGTTATCAAGGGAAAAGGAATACATGTAAACCTCTCCTACCCTTTTGGCAAGAAACCACACAGCCATGTTGGTGTTCCCTCAAGCATTTTGCCAAGTGTAAAGGTTCATCATGCAATAAAGTCTGTCATCAAAAGAATGAGATGTGACAACTCTTGAATAAGGTTCACCTCTTTGAATGACCACCTCAGAGTCTCTTCAGCCTTTTGCGGCTCCACCACATGTCCTATTGTCTACAATACCAGCTCAAAGACGCTCTCTAGTAATCGGTCACATCTCAACTGCCTCTCACTAGCGCAGTAAAAGATGTTGCTCATATGTTTTCCTTCACTGTCGGGTTTCTCCATTTTGGTTCCGTAGCTTTGCCATTGTGTATTCGCATGGCCTTTTTCCTTTGCTCATGTTTTTCTCAGCTCTTGCTTGGCTCCCGCCTCACAAGAGTTTAGCTTGTGGCTTTGCTCTTGACCGGTTGTCCTCACTTAGTTCAATATTTTGCATTGGAAACCAAATTCCCTTTCTGTCACACCTCCGTACTGGTAGTGGTACACCCTCGCACAAAAAATCATTCACTACTGTCAGCGTTCCTCCACTGGCTTCTCTTGCACTGCATTGTGTACAATCGCACTCTGGTACACTAAGTGTCGCAGACGTCGCCTTGCCATTCTAGCAACTGTGCCTTGCCTCCTGACCTCTTTGCTTCTTGCACTATGCTTCACCTGAGCTATGCACTATGTGGCATCTGCCAACATTTTGACAATGTAAACGGGAGCTTTGCATACAATTTGTGCATGGATGAAGAATTAAATGTAGTATCATTTCACGATGTACAATGTCTACATGAACTACAACATTTTTGGTCACCTGAAAATCAAACATACAAAATGAACATGGAACGGGCGTTAGTATGACACATGTTTCTGCGAAGATGAAGTACAGTCCCGTATGCAAAAAATGAGATTTGGGTGCTGCATGCAGTGCATGCATAAGGTTACATCATGACCAAGCATAAGAGACCACAACTTGTACATGACTAAGAACACCCGATTTGCTATGCGTATGAAGTTAGTTTACTTTCTTCTTGCTTTCACTGCATGTGTAACCAGGTTTGAGCACAAGGCTTTTCTGCAATGGAAAGAAGGGGATCTCCAAATCATGTAACTTAAGTTTTTTCTCTAGTTTCATCTTCACTGGATATTTTTTTATGGATTGTAGGTACCACTTGCCAAACGTTTTTGTATTACATGGTTGGAGGGAGACTTTTTACACAAACATCCTCTTTTGTACTGACAATCCACTTGAATGTGGGAGGGGCTGTGAGGGTGTCAACTACTATTGGAACACTTAGTGCTACATATGAATGATGGTTTCTAAAAGTATCATTTGACGAAAGATCCAGGCACTAGGGTAGTCTTATTGCTCATCTAAGTTTATATCAATAACGAGTTTTTAGATAAACATAGAAAGGATCGATAAACATGTTTCTGATTTGAGCAACTATTTTGAAAAATTCATTCTGTTTTACCTATAAATGTGCATGATGTCAAAGTTTGATGTGAACAGCAAAGACTGTGGTCCATGATGCCTCAGGATTTCAACTTGCGTACTAAGGCAGTGAGCAGTTTCTGTATGATGATTGTAAATACATGTGTTATTCTTGTAAAATCTCCCTCTTCAAAAGCTACGAATAAACATTTTACAAAAAACACCACTACTCCTGGCTCACCATACGTGGGACAATGCCTTGCTTTGCTTGGCATGGCTGGTTTTCCAACGGTATGTTTCAAGCACTGCCTTGTAATTTGGCTGGCCACCATGCAGTCAGGGAAACAACCACGCACATTGTTGAATTACTACCAGGTCTAAAAGGGTCCCCACAGGATATCCAACACTCAAAGGCATGCCTCAGGTCGAGTGCACTAAGGTCATGGTGTCATATCTTTATTGTGCTCAGACTGATGAATCTGCTCAGGTTGCTACATTATGTAATTGTGAGCCATGAAAGTTGAAAGCTTCGCATAGACATTTCCTTTGCTACCTGCATTTGCTTCATGGGTTAGAGAACATTCCATTATTGCATGCTCTTTTTTCACTAAATCTGGAGTGCTCCAATCCTAGAGCCCCTCAGTGTCGCACCGTGTGTACAGATTGATGTAGCAGTCATACTCACATCATGACCATGCTCATGGCTTGACAGAGATCGTTAAGTTTACGTATTATGAACGCTTACCTCGTAACCTTGCCATGTAGTCTGTGGAGGTGTTGGCCATGGATAGTAATACTGCAGTATCTACTGTCTTACAGTGTTTGAGTTCCCCACGAGAATCCATCACACAACCTCGTGTTGTAGGCACAGTCAAGTATGGGCTATCTTGACCACTGTGCATAATCGTACATTGTACGTGCTGATCCCTGCTCTGGTTCCTCATGAAGGCGTGGGGAGTACGTAGCACAGACCAATTCACCCTTATCTACAATCTAGGCCCTTTCAGACCAAGGTGCCAGATCTATAATGGCCTGATTAAAGAATGTGTATGCCTCGCCATCCTTGGGTAATCGATGAGGCAAAGAAATGTCCCTGAGAAAAAACGTGGAATGAAAATGACTCGTAGAGGCACATCATTCCAAAGACTTTGATGTTACCAGAGAAAAAACATCAGAGATGTCCTTTTTCTATTTGCCCAGGCAATTGCAGCCAATGATGAGGACACGGAATATTTTTGATGATCCAACTATAGCTTGGACGCAATCATGTTGTACCTAGTTGTGGGTAAACATCTTAACCAAGTACACATTTTCCATCAACATCTTAACCATGTCAAAGGGTTTAATTGAAATCACATGGTTTCCAAAGGACGATGACACATTCTTTTTCATGTGGTTAAAAGAGGCCAGCGAGGCCTGACCTCGTAGTTATCGAAAAGTGTGACAAGTGTAGTTGCTAGTGCTACGTCATGTATTCCCCGGTGCAACTTTGTGTTGATGCTGTAAAACTTCTCTTTGTACGGTGGATGCTGTCATTTTGACTTTGAACATGTAAGTTCTGCACTACTCTTCTCCACTGTGTGGCATCACCTCCATCGCCTTTCTTTTACCGCCAGCCATTGATAGAGCATTTCAAAACATGGGCACATACATTAAGTGATCAAGGTGGTTGTGTTTAGAATAAAAAGTGATACCTCACACACAAGTGTGCGTTTTTGTGGGAAGAGTACCAGTAAATTGATGATCAGCTACAAATGTCATAGGTTACGGGCCTCACTAGTAGTCAAAGGGGAAGGGCAGGAGGGCTTCTACAAGGATAGCTATTAAGGCTCAAGACAAGCATGACCGTAGATGAGCCAGTTTTTTAAACCATCCACTATAAACTATCTTTAAACCCTTACTTCATTGCATGGATGTATGCACTTGATGTGAATTTCCACATAACACAGTCCATTTTGCGGTCAACGATGGACTTGTTGTGCGCCTTTGACCAAATGCATATACATGTTTGTATTTTTTTTCTTAGACATGGAGTTTCATGCATACATTTATGTATCCATACACATAGAAGTACATGTATACATACACGTATATGTATATGTCTCAGCATACGTCTATACAACCATAAGCATCCTTGTAGACATCCGTCTACATAGACGCCAACCTAGAGGCAAACGTACACTTCAAAATCAACGTACAATTGTATATGAACGTGCACAAACACATACACGCAAACATCTAGGTTTATATTTGTGTCTACGTAGCCGTAAACGAATACATCTATGTAAATAGTTACATACACGTAGACTTCTTCATGTACATGTATTCTTGTGTATGCATTTAGGAATATGTATGCACCTAAGTTGACGTATACATATACATGTAAGAAGAAGTGCATAAACATATGTACATGTACGCTTGTTCGTTTGCGTATAAATCAAGGCTTACTTGGACGGCCATATAGAATCTTAACTTGTTTGTCGTGAACGTTCACTGACTACTGCCTTCGTATTTGTTTCTTTTGGAGCAGCATTACACATTTTCCTCGTATTATGGATTAGTTGGAAAAGTGAACGTAGCAGCAAGGACCACCCCATCGACAACCGAGGAACCGAGGCCTGCATGAGTGACCTTTTCTATTGTTCATCAATTTGTCTCTCTTGTTTTTTGGTGATACACAGTCATAATTGAATGGGTTACTATACAAGATACCTGAATAATAGAAGTATAAAACTGATTCGCCCATCGTCCGGCATAAAAAAACCTAACTACCCATCAACCGCCGTTACCGCCACGCCAATAACAGAGAAAACACACAAAGTTGCATGGCGAGACCGCAAGCCATGCGTTGAAGACGCATGGCATGCGATGCCCTGTGCTCGTATTACAAACCCCTTTGTTGAAGGGTTTGTGATACTAGCGCGGGGATGTTTGTTTAGATTTTGAGGGGAGTTCGAGACTCCCCATGCATTGAAAGGGAACATGTTGGGCCACGCTACTGCGGGGCCTATAGGAGCCCGCGCAAAGATAAAACCCTAAAAATGCGAGTGTAATTCAGGGTAGGGTTTAATTGTAGTTTTCACGTTAAATGAATACGTTTGCATTCATAAGTGAGTCTCTAGAACGAAAGAAGGGCGTTTTCGCCGGATTGTGAGGGAGCGATGACGACTTTGGTTTTCTTTTGACACGCAAACCCCACAGTTGAATTTAGGGTTTCATGTTTGGTACAGGCTCTGCCCGCGCCAAACATACAAACCCCAAATCGAACTCGGGGGTTGCGTGAAAACAAACCGAAGTCGTCATCGCTCCCTTGCGATTCTCGCGTGGGAGGGATGTCAGCATGCAGTTATTTTTCATGCTCGCCCGTCGACGCATGCTGCGAGCCAGCTTGATTTTTGACTGGGCATTTGAATATTGTTTCCCCGCTACCAGGCAGATCAGAGGCACACCTTGCGTTTTATGGGTCTCTGAGCTATTGAATCTGGCAGGCTTCATCAGAACACAACTGGTTCAACGAATTTCGGTAGCCAACCATGTAGAGCCTGACAATTGACAAGAGTCAACACCCGTGATTGCTACAATCGGTGAGAAAATGACCAAGCCATCAATCATGATTTTGACTCTGATCAGATTCCGATTGGTGCGATCGGACAGGAGTTTAGCGAATGACCAATCATGTTTTTCGAAAGTGCAGGCGAACAGCTCTTATCAGCGTTGCTATGTTGCTACAAAATGCCGGCCAGGGACCGCTCATTATGCGGTCCTTAGGACTGGATGAGATTGCGTCCCGAACTAGATAAAATTACTGAACTCTATTCCGCCATCGAGTACATCGAAATTTGGAAAACGATTGTCGGAACCCTCCCAGACAGTAGATTTTGTGACGAAACAGTCTCAAACCCACGCTGTCCATTGTCTCCCTTCAAAACAAAGTTCTTCTCTACTATTGCACAATCAGAGCTCATAAACATCCTCGTCTGAACTGTCCAGACCGCAGCAGGAGGAAAAGGATCGCAAACCCCGTTGCCATTGTCGCTCGTCGGATCAGAACGAGCTGAGTTTGTTGGCTGCCCCTTTCTTGTCGTGGCCCCTACTTAAAACCAACGGAGATCGGCAACACCAGGTATCACCACGCCGGATCTACGCCAAATCAAAGTCTATCAGCGTCGGTTTACCGCCACAAAGTAGAAGCAACGGCCGCGCCTGGAAACTCCAGACTAAGCTCATCGAATAAGGAAAAATCGAAAAAATCGGACAGCCTAACTCAGTGCACGAATGTGGACAACCTACCTGTATGAACGACTCGATGCCCTATGTTCGAACATCACGCATCCGGACATCTTCTTAACATAAAGCACAAGGGTCGACGGATAGATTCCCTCGGATCTAATACATCCCGTAGAAACTAGTTTTAATTTTCCATTACATTCATACACTAAATGAGGCTGACGGTTCAGATCACAAGTCGGACGCCCGTTCATCGATTGACTCGGATTTGGATCGTACTTCAGACAGACGTACGGAAGGTGTTACCGAAGTACGGTCAGAATTGAAGACGATTAAGGCACAGGGGTCCACCTTGCGATCCGAACCGTCGGCGTTATTCAATACACGGATGTAACGAACAAGTAAAACTCGTTTCTACGCACTGTTCTCAATTTGACCGATGTTGATCGCCGATCCTCGTGGCTAAAGCTCAAAAGCTATCCGGATCCATGAAGTGCGAACGCAGGGCATCGAGTCGTTCATCCAAGTGCGTTGTCCACATTCGTGCACTCAGTAAGACTGTCCGAAATTTCCGATTTTTCCTTATTCGATGAGCTTAGTCGGGAGTTTCCATCCGTGGCCAACATATCTCCTCACTTTGGCCACTCCAAAACGTAACTAGTGCCAATGGGATCACTGCCAGGTCCTCGTAGACGTGGATGGGAGCTTTTGCTGAAAAGATCCAGCACGGAAGCTCGGCGGTAAATAAAATAAAAGAAAAATTGTGTTTGCCTTTCAAGCCGGATGGTTTGCGATTAGTTCCTCGCTGCAAAGGATGTCATCTACGAACAGAAAAAAAGAACTTCACACAGCCTTTCAACCTTCAGAAAGCAGCAACATAAGCCACGCCATGCGGCCTAACAAAATGATCTACATATGAGCCTTCCACAAAACGACAAAAAAAGCAAAAGTGCAAAATAGAGATAAAATCTTGAAAATCCATACTAGAGAAGAAGCAGAAACATACATAGGAACTAACAAAATAGTTATTCACCTCTACCATTTTCCATACCTATAGCGTGCAGTCCGTAAATCGTAGGTATCAATAGTTCTACCTAGTAAAACCTTACAATTAATGTACTTTTTACGAGCATAACGTGTACTTCATGTATGAATCATCATACAATATTATTATATATTAAAGTTTCTTTCCAAATATGAAAAAAGAGAGTTAAGTCCATAAAAAGGTTTCAAATAACATGAAATGAATAGATTTTTCAAAGGATATAATCAAGAAAATGACATCGACAAGTGAAAGTCAAAGAGATAAACACACACAAGGAAACATAAAAATTATTCATTTTAGGAACTAATGTTTCAACAAAATTCATTCATGTATTGATTAACAACTTTCATCAACATCTATTGAAAAAGGAATGTACATTACAAAATTCAAAAATGGGTAAACTCAGATATCCTTTGTGTACATTGTTATTGAATAAAAACAATAAATCTTTTTTTTCGTAATCTACAAAAAGTAAGAAAAAATAAGTGTAAAACGATGTCCAAAAAAATGAATTGTGAGTTTTCTCCCGTCTTGACATAACTCAGAAAAACTCATATGCATATTTGTGGAACATTTTCTGTACATTTTTCCTATCATAGCCATATCCATATCTATATCTATGTTTATATCTGTATCGATATCTATATCAATATCTATTTCTATATCTTTATCTATATCTATGACTATGTCTATGTCTATGTCTATATCTATATCTATATCTATATCTATATCTATATCCATATCTATATCTATGTCTATGTCTATATCTATATCTATATCTATATCTACATCTACATCTACATCTATATCTATATCTATATCTATATCTATATCTATATCTATATCTATATCTATATCTATATCTA